>BQNB010040095.1:16712-47629 GCA_026074375.1 Tanacetum coccineum
TTTTGAACTTAATAACTTTGGAAAACAGACTCTAAATTGCTTAATGATACTTAATCAAAGATGAGCATATGACACCAACCCATGACCTTCCCGTTTTGACCCATTTTGGGCTTAACCCAAACACCCCTTTATGACAGATTTTGGCATTTTTTAAACTAAAACACATTAAAGTGTTAGTCAAATAGGAACTAGTGAACAACACAAGGACACATTAAGCATAATTGATACAAAACTAAGCACACTTAAGAAGTAAATAAGCTGGAACCAATTAAGTCTTTTTAAAAAGAAAATGACAGATTTGCATAAAGAAGCTTAAATTAAAATTTTATATATCTTAAAAGGATTACAAGAGCTTAATATCTAAGAACAGAACATAAAAAAAAACATTAAACCTAAAACTACACTACTCTCCTCTTCTTTGTCTCCTTTCTCCTTTTATAAGCCGTCCAAGCTTCAAGTCTTTGTGCTTGTTGTGTTTTTGTTGTGAGAGACTTGAAAGGCTTCATCAAGACCCTTCAATTTACTTGGCCTCCAATATCTTTAATCTTGGCCTTTGATTCGAGTAGCCAATGGTGAACAATGGGATTGCCAGCGTGTATACGAGGTGGGGTGAGGTGTGGGGTTTGAGAGGGTGATGTTTTTGTTGTTATGGGAACAGGAATCAATGTGGAAAGTGACAGGAGGGGGGGGTTATAACTTTGGCGGGAAAGAGTTGAGAAGATGTACAGTACTTTAAAAACAGGGGTGAAGTTTGGGGGTTTGTCACAACTAGTCCTCCAAGTATATGCTTGTCTTTGCAATTTCAGTCCTTGTGTTTAATGATAGTTTGGAATTTTGGCAGAAATACCCCTCAAGAGTTATTTAGGGTATTGCAAGTTAAGTCCTTTTGGGTTATAGCTTTGGAGTGTTGGCAGGAATGACCCTTGTGGTTAATACTTTGGGAAAATGGCAGCATGAGCCCTTGCAAGTATTTTTCCTCTTTTCCTTCATTAAATAAGTTAGGGACTTGACATTTTGGCCCCTAAACTTATTTTTCTTCACTTTTTGACTTTGGATTTGTCGGGGTTGACTTTGGTTGACTTTTTCATACTTGGGCTTTGTCTTTTCCACGCTTTTCCATTCCGTGTCCGGTTTTGTCGTTTTGGCTTCGTTTTTCGTCCTTTTCTTAGATATCCGTTCCTGCACAACACAATTAGCAAAACAAGCATATATTTGGCATTTTAAGTCCGTTTTTGGTTATTTTAACTTGTTTTTAAAGGTAAAAGGTATGTGTAATTAAACACATACCAGTTTCCATACCATATTTTTTAAGTGATTCAAGAGCATATTTGGATTGGTTTAAAAAGATGCCTCTGGGATTCTGAGAAATCTGTAGTCCTAATAAAAATGACAGTTTGCCCATCATCGACATCTAGAATTTTAAACACATTATTTTTGAAAACGTTTCACAAAGATCAGGTTAGTGGAAGAAAAGATAATATCATCAACATAAATTTGTACCAATAATATGTCCTTGCCTTCACATCTGACGAACAATGTTGGATTGACGGTGCCTTTGGTGAAGTTCTGAGAGAGTAGAAACGATGAGAACAAATCGTACCAAGCACGTGGAGCTTGTTTCAACCCATAAAGAGCCTTCTTTAGCATTAAGTTTGAAAATGCCATGTCTTTTAATTGGTTTTTTTTTATTCTCTTATGGCACTTCCACTATCGTGTTGGTTTTTTTGTCTTTTTTCTCTTTTTTCAAACTAAACTCAGTACGTTTGACTTTCGTTATGGTAAACTTTTTGGCTTAAGAGAACTAAGTTGCATTGCGTATACGAGTTTGACCCCAAAAGGGATATTATTCATCGTTCCCGACTTTTCACTTATTCCAAACCAAGCTTAAAATGAAATCACCGTTAATTATGAGTTAAGATGCTAACACTACTCATATTTTCAATTTGTAAACCTTTTACTCCCGACAATTTATATCTTAGTTGTATGTGCTATTTTGAATTTCAACCATGGATCAATGTTTGCAACATTCTATGTTTCTCAGTCCACACGGAGAATAATGAGTTTGAAGGCGAGATCATCCCATGTAAGCAAACTTTCGTCTCGGGACACATCCCACCTTGCGGTTTCACGTGACCAGGGCTTTTTGACACCACAGAGACTAGTATCCGGGACTCACTGGACCTTAGGTTTTCAAAAACTCTCAGGTTTTCCGTATGCTCATTTGTTATAAAATTATAATAGCCAATGTTCAAAAGATATTTGAATTTACAAAAAAGAGATCTTTTATTCACATCTTATATTAAACATTATTGCAATTTGTAACCTCGACCTTTTAGAAGCTGCAAACATCGGTTGTGAGCCGGCAAGAGTAGCAAACTGTTATCAAATCTCGGTTAATTATTCTTTATATGGTTTTCTTTAGATTGGCTGTAAGCGGTTGTGTGCGGCAATATTACAGCTAACTTTTATCAACCCACAGTTTATATTTATTATTTTTTTTTTATTTTTGCATTGTTTTTTTTTATCAAAATAAATTTTTTTTTTTTGATTGCTGAATAACGTTTTTATTTGAAAAAATTCAAGTATAAATTTGAACTAAGTCTATAGTTTTGCTATATTCTACTTAAAAATTATGGATTTAAGTTTTAATTTCCAAAAAGTAGCACGTATATTAATCAGGTTAGAATTTATGGGAGAAAAATAAGCGGACAAATTACACAAATGAGCTCTTAAGATTTCCAAATAATCTTGTTTAGCATCCAGCTCATTACTTAAAATCTATCATTTTTCATCTTCTCAAGGTCTCATATTTCGCGAACGCTTTGTCTAAAGCTTAAGGAACAAGCTACGAGCTCACACGCTTCGATCGATGTCAAAATTCTACTCTATTCTTACTCAGCAGAAAGTCAATATTATAACAAAAACACTTATTTTATTTTTGAATCATTTAATTATTTCAATTTTTTTTTTGAAATTTTATGGTGGTAAAAACGGGATTACGTGAGAACAACGGTTGTAGGGCACATCAAATCGAAGATCCCTCCCCCCAATACTAGAATTAAGCATCATCCTCGATGTTTTATGAAGGGTTTCTACGCAAATCCTAAGCCGTTTATTAATTATGCTTAAGATTATCGTTAGTCGATAAGATTAGGATATTGGGCATTCCAAATAAATGAAGCTTGAGGATTTGAAGCTCTGGTGATCGAGGACAAAAAATCATGAGCACGAGAGGCTTCAAAAATCTAAACATCCTGGACAAAACTCACATAACACAAAACACGAGATAATGGTAGAGTCCGAGGCCTCCTCACAACAACTAACCACTTTATTAGCATATAGAATGAAGATATAATGGATAAGCATGTGGTTTTGCACTCCCACGAAAGCACCATTGTTTTGTTACCGAGTCACAAGAAAGACTCTGGCCCGAATTCATTGGTCCATGGAGGAGCAAGTGGAAGATAAAATCTTAATCGGACTTTCATTCAAGTGGTTTGGATAAATATTGAATTTCATGAAAGTTCCACTCCAATGAGATACACCCGGCATAAAAGAATGATAGATGGAGATGCCGGGGTCAAAAATGGTATCCTCATTCCCACAGGAGAGAAGATTCATGGAGGAGCAACTGGATTCGTGGAGATAATGGAGGAAAGATCACCATACAAATATAAGCGAAGGAGAGTTTTACTAAAAGTATGAAATCCGTATCCAGGGTGGGATGGGTGGGTAAAACATTAGGCACATGAACTCTTGGTTATCTTGTTGGGAAAATATCATTCACCACATCCATAGTAAGATTGCCCAGCTCGGGCTCAATCTTAAAGCAGAAATGATCATAACCTCTGGTTGGAGATATGAGCCGTGAGCGAGTTCATCGGCGAAAATCATAATGATAAAAATCACTCCTATCGGCAGGAGGAAATGGATTGATCGAAAGATCAAAGATGATACGCGAATCATATTAGAAAAATCTGCTATGAGTAGTGGTACTGCCACTACTCTTTTTTAATATGATCGTCATCAGAATAGAAAGCTTCATAATCCGGAAGAGAATAATCAGACTCGAGGTAGTGGTACTGCCACTACTATTCTCTTCCAAATCAAAGCAAAAGATTCGGTTAAAGAATTATCAAAGGTGTTAGTCTCCTCCAAGAAAGAGTTAAGAGATGTGGAGGAAGACTTGGTGCATAAAAATCGGAAGATGGAGTGGGATTATCTTTTAATGCTTCTATGTTAGCAATAAGAAGATTGACATTCAACAATTTTTCACGAAGTATATCGTCTTTGATTGTTAGAAGAATATCAGTATCAATCCCTTCAACTTCCGGGATAACAATCTCTACCACCTCTAAGCTGACGATCTCAGCATCGGGAGGTGATGCATTGACATAATCGATGTTCTCATAAGAATCATCATCACTCGAAGTAAAATCATCGTTGGAATCGATGATAGCCTCCGAGTGTTCTTTGAAAGCTTCAAGAGATGTAGGATTGTTACAAAGAGGCACATCACACACATTGTCAGAACTATTCCCACTCGGAACTCACTTGGATTTGGGCAAGGTTCTCACACTTAGACTTTATTACTTCTTCCGATTTCGTTGCCGGCAATAGTGTCAAGATGCTATCCCCCTACTTAGAGAGTTAAGGGCTCTTGGTTTGGTAGAGGGTGTGATTGCTGGTGTAGGTCATCGTCCTCATCATCGCAAATGGAATCTTTCCAATAACGATCTTTAGCCGCTTGCTCTTCTTGCTAATTCGCTTTTCTTATTCCTTCTTTTTATAGCTTGACCAACCATATCACATAAGGTTGTCATTTGTTCCATAAGCTTATTACTAGAATTGAGAAGCTATTTTGGGGTATTGAGAAGAAAGGAAATCATTTTGGGAATTAAGAATGCTCATTTGGGAATTGAAGATTGGTCTGGATTGACGGTATATTGCGGGGGTTAAAATTGGTCAAAACCAAAAGAATTATAATATAGCCTAGAATTTTGCTCATGATATTAGTCTTTCATTTCATTGGTTGACATTGAGTAAGTTTCATGAGGACCTCCGCATATTTTTCAAAAACAAGGTATGTTGTGGAAGACATGAAAATTTTGTGGGAAATTAAATTTTTTAACTTAATTCTGATTGTAACCCAGTTCCGGATAGATAAACGGAGCTTGAGGTGTACAATAGTGACCATAACGAGCATCATTCCCGTAAAATTCACAAGAATAGATAGGAGGTTGTGGAGGTGGGTTGAAAACGTTAGGAGAATCATCAACAAAGTTAGGTTTAGAATCATAAGTGAAATGAATTCTCACCTCGGTACAAGATGTCGGTTGAAACCATTGGCAAAGTATGTGGGAACTCGTTAACGTTTGATAGTTGCGGGAATCGGTTTAGAGGACAAACGGAATTTGTGGTGGACAATTATAACTTAATGAGCAACCTTTCCCACAAGACTTATAAGGACATTGTTGACAGAAGAAGTCGTTTAACGAATCACCACACTCGTAACAACAGATGTGGTTGATTTGTGGAGGACTTTGTGAGAATTTACAACGTGGCATTGTTGACAAGAATGGCTCTTGATTAACAAAGTTTAGTATCGTCATTGGATGACTTGGAAGTGTCTTGGAAGTCTTGAAAAACTTCCTCCAATGTCTTTCGTATTAGAGCACATTGTCGCTATATAGACCAGGAAAACGTGGGTCTCCACAATCGAGACAACTTTTTCAATTTTAAGGGTCGTTGAGACAAGTCGGGTATGGGAAACAAGAATTTGTCTTCAAGACTTCTTTTGGACAACCAAGTCTTTGGTGTGCAAATTTTCAACAAGACGAACACTCTTTAATCCGTAAAGGTTGATTCAAACGTATGATGAGTGACGCCATAAGATTTTAAGCAATGGAGGATTAAGGAAATGAATATTTTAATTAAATGGATAAGAAGAAAAAGAAGATTATTTTTGGCTTTTCGAATTTTTTAAGCAACATATTTTATTAACGGACAAAATGAGTAAGACAATTAAACCAATAATCAACTTGTTTCACGGTAGCCTCTTTAAAAGACAACGACAAACAAAAGGGAGCGGAGGGCGGGAAAGCGCGAAGCTATAAAAAAAACTTCTCCTTTCGGGTCGTGTTCCTCGGAAACAACCTTCCTTATACACCTCTTATGGATTGTTTATCAATTAAGGGGTGGCCGTATTTCCACATAGTGACACAAAGGCAAGTTTTAAATCTTTTGTTCGGGGGAAACTTATAATGATAATGTTCAGGATAACTAAAAACAATAATAATAAAACAAAAATATAAAAAATTAATAATAAAAAAACAATATCAAAAAAAACTACAAAACCAACACACTCCCAGCCCCCCACAAATATATAAAACAACAAAAAAAACTCCCACCCTCCCCAACAACCCCCCTTTCCCCAAACCCAACCTCTTCTTACAAACCCACACCACTACCCCCCCCTCCCCATTAACCCCCCACACTTCTTTTTCCCCCCACTCAACTACCAAAAACCCCCCAAACACACACACAACAACCACACACACACACACACACACACACAAACACAAAAAAAAAACAAACACAAACACACCACCCACACCCCACACACACTACCTCCACCAAACCCCCCCCCCCACCCACCTTTCACTTTCCTACTAACACTCCATAACTCTACTAAACACCCTCTTATTAAATCATATCATTCTCCATCACCTACTTCCTTAGTTCTTTACACACTAAACACAATTAGTCCCACAAACATTCTTCACAACGCTCGATACGCTCTACTCACACCAAACCCCCACCTATATATATATATTATCACTCACACACCACTCCCCCCCACCCCCCCCCCCACCTCACAAACCAACCTCACCCCCTCCCAGATTCTTCCAACCCCCTCCAACGTGTGTGTGTAAATACAACCCCCCACCCCCACCCCACAACCCCACCCCCACCCACTCCCAACCCCCTCCCCCCCCCCCCCCCCCCCCCCCTCATCCCAATACCAAACCCCCACACAACTTTTTCCCCCACCAAAACCAATCCAACTCCAAACTCCATCGCCTCCACATTTACCATTACGTCCAAACTTACTGAAAAGCGCTACGCATTCCTCTCCTCTTGTTACTCCTCCCACTCTGCGTACCCGCTCTCATCTGACTTGACCTGCAACGTGCCCCGTAGATGACACTACTAAGAATCCAACGCACAGTATTGATCTCATCATCGTCAAATAACATAGATTAAATACTATATCATAACATCACCGTCTGTATAGTACATCACTAATGCACAGAAGACATCTATATTATGAAGTATCCACCCCATGTCGCACTAACAGAGTTAATAGATGTGTACACAATAGAGCTATCATCACAAGGAGATATCTCTAAGATGCTCTCAAAATACTCACTCCATCCTATCCCTACTCGAAAAGTAAGCCTCAGACCACAAACGACCTGAATGTTAATATAGTGCTCAGACCCCATGAAATACAACCTGCAATCCTAGTGACTACCGCCAACTATTCCTTACTACATAGCATAAGTGCTACTGAAGAGTAAAACTAATCGCGCGTGTGTTAGAATATGCTACTCGTGTGTGTACATTTGGATGACTTACCGAATTCACAGCCGCTATGTGCTTTGATAGTATAAGACATACGCTCAGAGATCTAGAGTGTGTGCTAAACTGAAAGTTGCCTTATAACACGAAATAGGCTTCTGATAGAGAAAACTCTTTTAAGTTATTGATAGAAGAGTGAAAAGATAGTGTGTGTGTGTGTGTGTGTTACAAAAGAGGGGCAAGGGCGCACGAGCGAGATCGAAGAGGCCACTCCGATGAGCTCGCGTCCGCGATGTAAGATAAGATCAACGCACGCGCAAACACGACTAGTGGCTTATTGATGGTAGAGGCCCGGGTTCGAGTCTTGCCACCCGGGTTTCCCCTTTTCTCCCTTTTTTTTTTAAAAACTTTTTACACAAATTGATAAAGCTCATTGAGGCTTATCATTTTCATAACTACAGGATTTTGTGGGAAAGCTTATTAAAAAGCAGGCGAAAGAAAAAAGGAGGCTTTTTGTTGGACCAATAGATCCCTTATTACAGATTTAAGGCCCCCACAGATTGCCTTTTTCTCTTTCTGAACATTTTTCTGTAACTAAAGAAGAACATTTGATCAAATAAGCTGAAAAGGGGTTTCAACCTAACCTAGATAAGCACTAATGAGTTAAAACCTAGCAACTAAATAAGCTGGAAAGGGCTAAAGAAAAGTGACAGTTTGCACCTTTTTTAACACTAAGTGCTTAAGGGCAAACTGTTAGGCACTTTTTACACAAATAAGCTAAAGCAAAATGTAAATAATCAAAAACAAACCAACACTAGCACCTAATATGCAAATATAATCAAACATAAGCCAAGAAAATAGACTAGAAATCAATGAAAAGCAATAGCCCTTTGGCAGGGAATCTGCTTAGCCGACAACAGCTCAAAGGTGGGACTTTGAGATTATATAATATAAAGTCACCTAGGGGGTTCCCTATGCTTATGAGGTCTCTATTGGGGTTTTTTAGACTACAGCTTATGGACTTCTGAAAAGCAAGAAAACAAGGAATTGGAAAGCAATAAGAGCAACAAAAATATGCTTGAGAAAAGTGCAGTTTGCACCAGGGGAGATCCTTAAGCTAAAGAGCCTATAAGGGGGTCTTTGAGCTTATTTTTAAGATGCTAATTGGGAACTTATGGACTCAAGGCCTAAACCTATGAAAAGCTTATCCTAAGTGCTACAAGAATAAGCAATTAGGAAAGAGTTTGAAAGAAAGTTATGCTAAGAAAAAGCTTCATCATTCTATAAGCTGATTTTTTTTTACTTTTCTTTTTTTTTTATGGAAAGACAAATAGCAAAGTGCTCAGGTTTCTTTGGTTATCTAACATAAGATATAAATGCTTTTTAAGCTAAACAGATATTGCAATTGGCTTCTAAGAGATTGCACTCCAAAAAATCAAGCAGTAACTCTAAAGGGAGCTTTGAAACTTAAGTGCTTGATACTAGACAATTAAAAGGCAAGAAAAAAAAAAACTCAAAGGCATTTTTATCCTGATGATAATAAAAACTAATTATCTTAAAATCCTACTGCATTATGGTACTTAAACAAACATGAAAACAACATCCTAATGACAATAATCAAAATCTAAGCTATTTAACTGAATATTTGAACTATAAAACCACAGACTCAAACTATGGTTTCTATGACCCTAAATATTTGATTTTAACCTATAAAAACTTAAAACAACCAACTAAGAGATTAATTCAAATCTAGTTTAAACCGACTTAGTGGCCAAGAACAGGTTCTCACCCATTTTCACCCATTTTAAAGCTTAACCCAAACACCCCTTTATGACAGATTTTGGCATTTTTAAAACTAAACACACATTAGGTGTGATAGTCTAATAGGAAACTAGTGAACAACACAAGGACACATTAAGCATAATTGATACAAAACTAAGCACACTTAAGAAGTAAATAAGCTGGAACCAATTAAGTATTTTTAAAAAGAAAATGACAGATTTGCATAAAGAAGCTTAAATTAAAAAATTTTAAATCTTAAAAGGATTACAAGAGCTTAATATCTAAAAACAGAACATAAAATTAAAAAAAACATCCCCCCTAAAACTACACTCTTCTCTCCTTTTATAAGCCGTCCAAGCTTCAAGTCTTTGTGCTTGTTGTCCGGTGTTTTGTTGTGAGGAGAGGAAACCAAAGCTCACGCGCATATGACCTTTATTTTTGTGTTGTTTTCAAGGCAATCCATCTTGGCATATATTCTTTTCTCAATCCGAGTGTGATGGTGTAACCAATGAGGGTTTTAAAGTTTTGGATCCCATTTGTAGGGGGATGTGGGGGTTTTGTAGGTGGTGTACAGGTTTGGATGGTGTTGCTAGAAAAACGAGGTGTGAAAGTGATGGGGGGGGGGGGGGGGGGGGTGTGATTGAATTTGGCAGGAAATGGTATTTAGGGGTTAGGGTTTATGTTTATAACTGGGTGTAGGGATGAAGGTTTGGCAAATGGGCAAAAATAGCCCCTGGACGTATATATGTCAGTTGCATCCATCGTCTTTGTATGTTTCACATTTGGTCCCTTTGGGGTGATAGGAGTTCGCAGTTAGTCCTTTGGACTAACATTGTTAGCCCTTAAGGGACTAACGGTGTAAGGGGGTAATAGGTTTGAGGCTAACATTGGTTAAGTAGGGATTGAGCCAAATGGTGTTGGGCCGGGTGTAGTAATATATATAAAGGTTTTAGGCTTTTATTGTTTGAGGGCCTTTTTAAGGTTTTATTAAGCAATAAAGTGGGCTGATCTGGGCTCACTAGGTGGGTACGGGTGGGCCCACTTTTAGCATTTTAGGTTTTCGGGTTCGGTTTTCGATGCCCTTTCCAATGCCATATCCCGGGGTTGACTTTGACTTCGTCTTGACTTTATTAATTGCACAAACGTCGTCGAGTCGATCCGGGAATTTTCGTTTTAGCTCCGTTTTCAATCCTTTTGAACCCTTGGCCTCAGTTTTTCGCGCTCTTTCCAAATCCGTGCTCGGTTTTGTCCGGTTTAGCTTTGTTTTTGTCCTTTAGTGAATATCCGGTACCTGCACAGTATAAACACAAAAACAGGCATATTTATGGCACTTTATGTACGTTTTTGGTCGTTTATGGTTGATTTTAAAGGTAAAAGGTATGTGTAATTAAACACATACCAAAATCCCCCATACTAAGACATTGCCGTGTCCTCACGCAATGCTATGAAGTAAGCACTTAGAAAACTAAGAATCTCGATCCCCCTCGACTAATAACCTCGAAAAGTAGCTAAGTGTTCATCGAGGAAGTTAAAGACTCAAAAGTTTTGAAAATCCCCGTCTTTACCATTTTTGTATACACTTATTCCTACACATATTTTTGTATTTTTCTAACTACCTTATTTGACTTTCGTTATTTGGGATCATAGAACAAGATGCATTTCGATCCGAGAATGCCCCAAAAAGGATAAATTCATCGTTCCCGACTTTTCACTTATTCCAAACCAAGCTTAAAACGAAATCACCGTTAATTATGAGTTAAGATGCTAACACTACTCATATTTGCAACTTGTAAACTTTTCACTCCCGACAATTTATATCTTAGGTGTATGTGCTATTTTGAATTTCAACCATGGATCAATGTTTTGCAACATTCTATGTTTCACGTTCTACCCGAGAATAATGAGTTTGAAGGCGAGATCATCCCATGTAGCGACTTTCGTCTCGGCACATCCCAACCTTGCGGTTAAGTGACCAGGCTTTTGACACCCACAGAGATAGTTTTGCGGACTCACGGACCTTAGGTTTTCAAAAATCTCCAGGTTTTCCGTATATACATAGATATATTAATATAATAGCCAAAGTTCAAAAGCATATTTGAATTTAACAAAAAGAGATCTTTTATTCATACTTAATATTAACCATTTATGCAATTTGTAACCCTCGACCTTTTAGAAGGCTGCAACATCGGTTGTGAGCCGGCAAGATGCAGCAAACTTTTATCAGTCTCGGATTATTATTCTTACTATGGGTTTTCTTTAGAAGGCTGCAACATCGGTTGTGAGCCGGCAAGATACAACAAACTTTTATCAACCCACAGTTTATATTTATTATATTTTTGCATTTTTCATCATTTTTTTTAGATTGGGAAAACGTCTTTTTGAAAAATTCAAGTATAAATTTGAACTAAGTCTAAAGTTTTTGCTATATACTACATAAAAATTATTGATTTAAGTTTAATTTCCAAAAGTAGCACGTATATTAATCAGGTTAGAATCTTATGGGAGAAAAAGCGACAAATTACACACATGAGCTCTTAAGATTTCCAAATAATCTTTGTTTATCATCCCGCTCATACTTAACACTATCATTTTTCATTCTTCGCAAATATTTGCGAACGCTTAGTCTAAAAGTTAAGGAACAAGCTAGAGCTCAACACGCTCGATCGAGTCAAAATTTACTCTTATTCTACCCAGCAGGAAAGTCAAAATTGTGACAAAACACTTATTTTATTTTTGAAAATTTTAAATTTTTTTTCATTTTTTTGAAATTTTGGTGGTAAAAACGGGATTACGTGAGAAACAACGGCTGCAGGCACAATCAAATCGAAGATCCCCCCATACTAGAACTAAACATCATCCTCGATGTTTTACGAAGGGTTTCTACATAAATCCTAAGCCGTTTATTAAGTATGCTTAAAGATAAATGTTAGTCAATAAGATTAGGATATCGGATTCCCAAAATGAAGCTGAGGATGTGAAGCTCGAGGTGAATGAAGAACAAAACCGAGAGGCTTCAAACATCCAAGAATTCCTGGACAAAACCACAAAACACAAAACACGAGATAATGGTAGAGGCGAGCCTCCTCACAACACAAACACTTCACTAGCAATTAGAAAAGAAGATAGAATGGATAAGGCATGGGGTGACTCACAAGAAGCCGCCTTGTTTTGTTAACGAGTCACATGCTGACACGATCCCCGAATTCATTGGTCTATGGGGGAGCAAGTGGAAGATAAAATCTTAATCGGACTTTCATTCAAGTGGTTTGGATAAACATTAAATTTTACAAAAGTTCCACTCCGATGAGATACACCCGTCATAAAAGAATGATAAATGGAGATGCCGGGGTCAAAAATGGTATCTTCATTCCCACAGGAAAGAAGATATGGAGGAGCAACTGGATACGTAAGAAATGGAAGAAAGATCCATACAATATAAGCGAAGAGAGGTTCACTTAAAAGTATGAAATCCGTATCCTGGGTGGTGATGGGTGGGGTAATAAATTATACAAAATAAATAGAATGTGAAAAAATCATAATATACAAAAAAAAAATAAAAAAATAAAAAACATTAGGCACATGAACTCTTGGTTCTCTTGTTGGAAAAATATCTTCCACCTCATCCATAGTAAGATTGCCCAGCTCGGGCTCAATCTTAAAGCAGAAATGATCATACTCCGATGGAGATATGATGTGAGCAAGTTCACCGGCGAACTCCTCATGATAAACATCACTCCTATCGGCAGGAGGAAATGGATTGATCGAAAGATCAAAGATGAACGAATCATATTGAGAAAAATCAGCATGAGTAGTGGTACTGCCACTACTCTTTTCTTCAATATGATCGTCATCAGAATAGAAAGCTTCATAATCCGGAAGAGAATAATCAGAACGGGTAGTGGTACTGCCACTACTATTCTCTTCCAAATCAAAGCAGAAAGTTTCAGATCTGCTTAAATGGAATTATCAAATGTGTTAGTTACCCAAGAAAAGGTTAAGAGATGTGGAGGAAGACTTGGTCATAACATCGGAAGATGGAGCGGGATTATCTTTTAATGCTTCGATGTTAGCAATAAGAAGATTGACATTCAACAATTTTTCACGAAGGATATCGTCTTTGATTGTTAGAAGAATATCGGTATCAATCCCTCCAACTTCCGGGATAACAATCTCTACCACCTCTAAGCTGACGATCTCAGCATCGGGAGGTGATGCATCGACATAATCGATGTTCTCATAAGAATCGTCATCACTCGAAGTAGAATCATCGTTGGAATCGATGATAGTCTCAGAATGTTCTTTGAAAGCTTCAAGAGGGGTAGGATTGTTACAAAGAGGCACATCACACACATTGTCAGGAATACCCTCGGACTCACTTGGGATTGGGACAAGGTTCTCGACACTAGACTTTATGAATTCGTCCGATTCCGTTGCCGGAATAGTGTCAAGATGCTCGTCCCCCATACTTAGAGAGTTAACGGGCTCCTTGGTTGGTAAGACGGGTGTGATTGCAATGGTATAGTCATCGTCATCATCATAGCAAATGGGAATCTTCCAATATCGATCTTTAGCCGCTTGCTCTTCCGCAATTCGCTTTTCTTCTTCCTTCTTTTGTATAGCTTGACCAACCAAATCACATAAGGTTGTCATTTGTTCCATAAGCTTATTACTAGAATTGAGAAGCTCATTTTGGGAATTGAGAAACTCATTTTGGGAATTAAGAAGCTCATTTTGGGAATTGAAGATTGGATGATTGACGGTATATTGCGGGGGTTGAAATTGGTCAAAACCAAAAGAATTATAATCATAGCAAGAATTTTGCTCATGATAATAGTCTTCATTCATTGGTTGACATTGGTAAGTTTCATGAGGTCCCCCGCAATTTTCACAACAAGGATATTGTTGTGGAAAACCATGAAAATTTTGCGGGAAATTAAAGTCTTGATTGTAACCCGGTTCCGGATAGATAAACGGAACTTGAGGTGTACAATAGTGACCATAACGAGCATCGTTCCCGCAAAATTCACAAGAGTACATGGGAGGTTGTGGAGGTGGGTTGAAAACGTTAGGAGAATTATCAACAAAGTTAGGTTTAGAATCATAAGTGAATGAATTCTCATCTCCGGTACAAGATGCCGGTTAAACACTTGGAAAAGTCTGTGGGAACTCACTAACAAATTGATTGTTGCATGGTTCTGGATTAGAGATAATCGGAATTTGCGGTGGACAATTGTAACCATAATGAGCACCTTTCCCACAAAGACTTACAAGTGCATCGTTGACAAAAGATATCGTCTAACGAATCACCGCACTCGTAACAACAATTGTGGTTAATTTGTGGAGGACTTTGTGAAGAATTAACACCGGGGCCTTGTTTGACAACGAATGGCTCTTGATTAACAAAGTTAGTACTGTCATTGGATGACTTGGAAGTGTCTTGGAAGTCTTGAAAGACTTCCTCCAATGTCTTTCGTATTAGAGCACATTGTCGACAATATAGACCATGAATCGGGTCTCCACAATCAAGACAAAAATTTTCAATTTTAAGGGGTCGTTGAGACAAGTCGGGTATGGGAACAAGAATCTTGTCTTCAAGACTCCCTTTTGGACAACCACAGTCTTTGGTGTGCAAAATTCCACAAGACGAACACTCTTTAATCGCGTAAAGGGGATTCAAACGACGATCGAGTGATGCCATAAGAATTAAACAAAGGAGGGTTAAGAAAAGAATTAAATGGGTAAAAAGAAAAAGAAGATTATTTTTGGCTTTTTGAATTTTTTAAGCAACATATTTTATTAACGGACAAAATGAGATAAGACAACTTAAACCAATAATCAACTTGTTTCACGGTAGCTCTTTAAAAGACAAACGCACAAAGGAGCGGAGGAGCGGGAAAGCGCGAAGCTATTAAAAACCTTCTCCTTTCGGGTCGTAGTTCCTCGGAACAACCCTCCTTATACCCCTCTTATAGTTTGTTTATCAATTAAAGGTGAGCCGTATTTCACAAGTGACACAAAGGCAAGTTTTAAATCTTTTGTTCGGGAACTTATTATGATAATGCTTCAGTTGAAAGCATTATATTGATGATGATTTTTATTGATAATTAAGGATAATGTTTTTATATTTTTGATTTTTTTTATTATATTATACTAATAAAAGAAAATGAAAAATATTTTTGTGTTTTATATATTTTTTTTATAAATAAAAGAAAATATTCACAAACGGGAAAATAACTTCAACGAGGGAAGGTCTTCAACACTAATCTGTCAAACAAACACGAAATAATCGGCTTCACAACCTCCTCGGCAAGCGGCGCCAAACATATATTAGTACATTTTTAACCACACCTTATGATAATATATATATATATATAATATATAAATATATATATATATATATATATATATATATATATATATAATATAATAAAATATAAAATATATATAGTAAGAATAATTTAAAAACACAATCAATAAAACCGGGAAGTAGTATAGAATGTTCCCGGGTCGTTTATCCCCAACGAGGCTGGACTGGAGAATCGATACAGTCGGAAGATTGGAGTTTGAATGAGAGAAAGGATTTGAGAGTGTGGAAAGCTAAGTTAAACAATAACAAACAAAAACATTTAAGAAAAACCTAAAAATTTATGAAATTAAGCTAAAAAACGAGAGCATGAATCCGAAAAAGGGGTCAAAAACCTAAAATATTCAAAATTAACCCTACAAAGAAATTTTCATTTCTAAACTACTCTAGGGGACAAATAATAAAGAATGAAAAAGACTAGACTGAAAACGGAGGTCGTTTGACCCAAAAACGAGTCAAGTCAAGTTCCGTGCCCGAGGCCCGTTCTTTAAAAATCAAAAGTTTGCAAGAATGACCCTACGAAAATTTTTCTATTTTTCCTACGTAAATTATGACTAAATAAAATTTTCTAAAAAAGAAAAATATTTTTTTGATAATTTTTATATTTTTTATGAATTTTCTAAACTTTTAACTAAATTAAATTATAAAAAATACTAAACTATTTTTAAAAATTCTAAAAAAAATACCTAAAATACTTTGCACTAAAACTATCCTAAGAAAAATACGAAACCCGAATTTCAGCTTATAAATAAGCTCAAAATAAGCTCAAACGAGCTTATAACTAAAAGGCCAAAAACTCCCTTATATATTAAAGTGCCCAAGGGTCTTACAAAAAAGACCCAAGGGCACAGCGGTAAGGGAGTGTGTTATAAAGGGGTGTATTGAGGGTAGAGGCCCGGGTTCGAGTCTTGCTCACCCGGGTTTCCCCTTATCTCCCCTTTTTTTTTTACAAAAACTTTTTACACAACTTTGATAAGCTCATTGAGCTTATCATTTTTCATAACTACAGGAATTTGTGAAAGCTTATAAATAAGCTGAAAAAGGGGCTTTTTGTTGGACAACAGCTTATATTAAGCTTAAGGCAAGATTGCTTTATCTTTTTGACTTTTTTGACTAATAAGCTAACATTTGATCAAATAAGCTGAAAAGGGGTTTCAACCTAACCTAGATAAGCACTAATGAGTTAAAACCTAGCAACTAAATAAGCTGGAAAGGGCTAAAGAAAAGTGACAGTTTGCACCTTTTTTACACTAAGTGCAAAAATAATGGCTAACTACTATGCCACTTTGGGGCAAAATAAGCTAATGAAAAACACTAATAAGCATTAACAGATGATGACTAAGCACTTTTGAATAAAAATTAAGCAAATTCAAACATCCATAAGCTCAGAAAAAGCAATAAGCACTTAGGCCACACATTAGAACCAAACAGGCAACCTAGGCAGTTTTGGGCTTAAAAATAAGCTGACTTATGGAATCTTATGACCTTATGATTTGCATATCCTTAAAGTTAAGCCTCCAAAGATTCTAAATCAGCAAACCAAATGGATTTTGAAAAACATTTAAGCTATGAAAAAGCTTGTAAAAAAACTAGCTTACTCAGTGACTGCTGAGTTATGAACTATTGCTAAGACAAAAACCTAAAATGCAGGCTGATTTTCATTAATCAAATAAGCTCAAACAGGGAAAATTAGCTGAAATAGTTAAAGTTCAATGTCCAAAGAGCTTAATTTCTTAAAATCAGTCATAAACACAAATCATAACTACCCTAAATCTACTACTGAAATGGGCTTTTTATAAATCAAAGTTTACTAGACAAGTATAACTTAAAACACAAGAGTGTAAATTTTACTTGCACTAACTCATATTACTGCACCTAAGAGTTAAAAACAGGTATGAAAATAACAAAAAAAAAATTGATCAAAGCTTAAGCATATAAGCTGATATCTCACACTAGAAAACCACAGGATTGATCCATGAATGCAATGGACATAAAATTTGAGATTTAAACCTAATAAACTTATGAAAGCTGATTTATGGTCCAAGATTAAGCTAGTAGAATCAGACTTAGTTGCCCAACCCATTGCATGTCCCATTTTGACCCATTTTTAGGCTTACCCCAAACACCCCTTTAGACTAAATAATTCACAAATTAAACTAAAACATCTTAACATACTTATCTAATATGATCAAATATGCATCAATAAAACTGGATAAGTAAGTAAAATCAGTAAATAAGACCACAAATAATCAAAAGCAGTGAATAGTAAATAGCAAAAAATTTGAAGAAGTAAGAAAATGAATCTGAAAAAGTCCAATGCTTTTGTCAGGAGCTTAATAACCAAAACAGCTTTTATACCATCCTATGGGCTTACCAATAAGCTCTAAACCCAATAAGCCATCCACAATTGCTTATTTATCCAAAATAAGCTTGAATCCATGTTCATTTCTTAAGGGTACAGTTAAGTGCTTAAGAGCTTTTTGTAAAAGCTCTCATGGGTAAACAGTGACTTAAAGGCTTAAAGGAGCTTATGTAATTGACTTGTGAACATAAAATAACTGAGTGCATAAAGATTTAAGAGCAAGGCTTTTAAATAACTTGATAACTTGAAATTTGCATTAATTTTTGAAAGGTGGATTACAAGGTTTTTAAAAGTTAAAAATTACAGAATGTTAAAGACAATAAAACATTTTTTAAAGTAAATTCAAAATTACTTCTACACTACATATCTTCATTTCTGTCTTCTTCTTCTTCTTATAGCTGTTGGGTTTGTGTTTGTTGTGCTAGCTTGCTGAGAGGAACCAAAGACTTCATCCTGACCATTTAATTTCCTTGGAGCCCAAACAAGTTGATCATACCCATTGATTCGTGATACCCAATAAGAAAGCTTAGGATTGCCACAGTGGTTTTTGGGGTTTTGTGAGGGTGAGGGTGATGTTTTTGGAGTGGGATGATGTGGGGTAAGGGTGTTGTCGTGGTGTTGCAGGTGCACATGGGTGGGGTTATGGTTATGGCGGGAATGGGTGAAGGGGATAAACAGTGTATGTCTGTTTTAAATATTCAGGGGTGAGGTTTGTGGATTGGGCAATAGTGGTCCCTCGAAGATATATGTTACTTCGCAACAATCGTCCTTGTAATTTACAATTTTGGTCCCTGGAGTTTAAGGGGTATCACACCGTTAGTCCTTTAGGGACTAACGGTGTAGGGTTAGTGGTGTTAAGGGCTAACACCCGTTAAGTGGTTTTTTTTTTTTAAAAGGTTGGGCCGGGTAATTGTAAAATGGGTTTTGGGCTTTTTGGACTTGTGGTTTTTTTAATTTCAATAAAGTGGGCTGATCCGGGCCCACTAGGTGGGTACGGGTGGGCCCATTTTTAGAAATTTGGGTTTTCGGGTTCGGTTTTTGATTCTCTTTCCAACACCATATTCCGGGGTTGATTTTGACTTCGTCTTTAATTGCACAAACGTCGTCGAGTCGATCCGAGAATTTTCGTTTTAGCTCTGTTTTTAATCCTTTTGAACCCTTGGCCTCAGTTTTTCGCGCTCTTTCCAAATCCGTGCTCAGTTTTGTCTGGTTTGGCTTTGTTTTTGTCCTTTAGTGAATATCCGGTACCTGCACAGCACAAACACAAAAACAGGCATATTTATGGCATTTTATGTGCGTTTTTGGTCGTATAGGGTCGTTTTATAAGGTAAAAGGTATGTGTAATTACACACATACCAAAATCCCCCATACTAAGACATTGCCGTGTCCTCACGCAAGATATGAAGTTACAATTAGAAACTAAGAATCTCAAATCACGCCTCGACAATTACCTCGAAAAGTAGCTAAGTGTTCATCAAACACACACACATTAAAGACTCATAAGTTTTGAAAATCCACGTCTTTACCATTTATATATATATACACTTATTTCCTACACATCTTTTTGTATTTTTCATTTTTCATATAATCAACTAACTAGAACTTTGACATTCTGTTATTTAATAACTTTAAGAAGGATCATAGAACAAGATGCATTTCAGATCCGAGAATGCCCACAAAAAGATAATTCTCGTCCCGACATTTTCCTTATTCCAAACCAAGCTTAAAACGAAATCACCGTTAATTATGAGTTAAGATGCTAACACTACTCATATTTGCAACTTGTAAACTTTTCACTCCCGACAATTTATATCTTAAGTGTATGTGCTATTTTGAATTTCAACCATGGATCAATGTTTTGCAACATTCTATGTTTCACGTTCCACCCGAGAATAATGAGTTTGAAGGCGAGATCATCCCATGTAGCGACTTTCGTCTTGGCACATCCCAACCTTGTGGCTAAGTGACCAGGCTTTTGACACCCCACAGAGACTAGTATCGGGACTCACGGACCTTAGGTTTTTCAAAAACTCTAGGTTTTCCGTATGCACATAGCTTATAAAATATAATAGCCAAAGTTCAAAAGCATATTTGAATTTAACAAAAAGAGATCTTTTATTCACACTTAATATTAACCATTTATGCAATTTGTAACCCTCGACCTTTTAGAAGGCTGCAACATCGGTTGTGAGCCGGCAAGATGCAGCAAACTTTTATCAGTCTCGGATAATTTTTCTTACTATGGGCTTTCTTTAGAAGGTTGTAACATCGGTTGTGAGCCGGCAAGATACAGCAAACTTTTATCAACCCACAGTTTATTATATTTTTGCATTTTTCATCATTTTTTTTTTTTACACATTGGGAAAACGTCTTTTTGAAAAATTCAAGTATAAATTTGAACTAAGTCTAAAGTTTTTGCTATATACTACATAAAAATTATTGATTTAAGTTTAATTTCCAAAAGTAGCACGTATATTAATCAGGTTAAAGCTTATGGGAGAAAAACGACAAATACAACATGAGCTCCTTAGATTTCCAATAATCTTTGTTTAGCATCCACCTCATACTTTACACTATCATTTTTCGTTCTTCGCCAAATAATTTGCGAACTGCTTAGTCTAAAAGTTTAAGGACATGCTAGAGCTCAACACGTCGATGAATCAATAATTATTCCTATTCTACCATCAGGAAAGTCAAAATATGACAAACACTTATTTATTTTTGAAAATTTTTGAATTTTTTTCATTTTTTTGAATTTTGGTGTAAAAACGGATTACGTGATAACAACGGCTGGCATGCACACTCCAAATCGAAGATCCCCCCCCATACTAGAATGAAATATATCCTCAATGTTTTACGAAGCATCTACGTAAATCCTAAGCCGTTTATTAAGTATGCTTAAAGATAAATGTTAGTCGATAAGATTAGGATATCGGATTCCCAAAATGAAGCTGAGGATGTGAAGCTCGAGGTGAATGAAGGACAAAACCGAGAGGCTTCAAACATCCGGGACATCCTGGACAATAAACCACAAAACACAAAACACGAGATAATGGTAGAGGCGAGCCTCCTCACAACACAAAACACTTATTAGCAAATAGAAAGAAGATAGAATGGATAAGCATGGGGTGCCTCCCACGAAGCGCCTTGTTTTTGTTAACCGAGTCACAAGCTCGACTCGACCCCGAATTCATTGGTCCATGGGGGAGCAAGTGGAAGATAAAATCTTCATCGGACTTTCATTCAAGTGGTTTGGATAAACATTGAATTTTATGAAAGTTCCACTCCGATGAGATACACCCGGCATAAAAGAATGATAAATGGAGATGCCGGGGTCAAAAATGGTATCTTCATTCCCACAGGAGAGAAGATATGGAGGAGCAACTGGATACGTGAGAAATGGAAGAAAGATCCATACAATATAAGCGAAGAGAGGTTCACTTAAAAGTATGAAATCCGTATCCAGGGTGGGATGGGTGGATAAAACATTAGGCACATGAACTCTGGGTTCTCTTGTTGGGAAAATATCCTCCACCACATCCATAGTAAGATTGCCCAGCTCGGGCTCAATCTTAAAGCAGAAATGATCATACTCCGATGGAGATATGATGTGAGCGAGTTCATCGGCGAACTCCTCATGATAAAAATCACTCCTATCGGCAGGAGGAAATGGATTGATCGAAAGATCAAAGATGAACGAATCATATTGAGAAAAATCAGCATGAGTAGTGGTACTGCCACTACTCTTTTCTTCAATATGATCGTCATCAGAATAGAAAGCTTCATAATCCGGAAGAGAATAATCAGAATGAGTAGTGGTACTGCCACTACTATTCTCTTCCAAATCAAAGCAGAAAGATTCGGTTAAAGAATTATCAAAGGTGTTAGTCTCCTCCAAGAAAAGGTTAAGAGATGTGGAGGAAGACTTGGTCATAACATCGGAAGATGGAGCGGGATTATCTTTTAATGCTTCGATGTTAGCAATAAGAAGATTGACATTCAACAATTTTTCACGAAGGATATCGTCTTTGATTGTTAGAAGAATATCGGTATCAATCCCTCCAACTTCCGGGATAACAATCTCTACCACCTCTAAGCTGACGATCTCAGCATCGGGAGGTGATGCATCGACATAATCGATGTTCTCATAAGAATCGTCATCACTCGAAGTAGAATCATCGTTGGAATCGATGATAGTCTCAGAATGTTCTTTGAAAGCTTCAAGAGAGGTAGGATCGTTACAAAGAGGCACATCACACACACTGTCAGAAATTCCCTCGGACTCACTTGGGATTGGGACGAGGTTCTCAACACTAGACTTTATTACTTCGTCCGATTCCGTTGCCGGAATAGTGTCAAGATGCTCATCCCCCATACTTAGAGAGTTAACGGGCTCACTTGGTTGGTAAGACGGGTGTGATTGCAATGGTATAGTCATCGTCATCATCGTAGCAAATGGGAATCTTCCAATATCGATCTTTAGCCGCTTGCTCTTCCGCAATTCGCTTTTCTTCTTCCTTCTTTTGTATAGCTTGACCAACCAAATCACATAAGGTTGTCATTTGTTCCATAAGCTTATTACTAGAATTGAGAAGCTCATTTTGGGAATTGAGAAACTCATTTTGGGAATTAAGAAGCTCATTTTGGGAATTGAAGATTGGATGATTGACGGTATATTGCGGGGGTTGAAATTGGTCAAAACCAAAAGAATTATAATCATAGCAAGAATTTTGCTTATGATAATAGTCTTCATTCATTGGTTGACATTGGTAAGTTTCATGAGGTCCCCCGCAATTTTCACAACAAGAATATTGTTGCTGAAAATTTTGAAAATTTTGTGGAGGGTGGTTTGCAAAACTTGGAGAGTCGTTAGAAGAGTACGGAGTTGAAAAAGTGATTGGTGTTCCATTTCCAACATTACAATAAAAACAAACTCCATCATATTCATTACAACCACATTGTTGGCACGTACCAAAAAGACATTGTTACCTTGCAAATTTTGTGGGATCTCATTAAGGTTTTGATTGTAGCATGGTTCCGGATTAGAGATAATCGGAATTTGCGGTGGACAATTGTAACCATAATGAGCACCTTTCCCACAAGACTTACAAGTGCATCGTTGACAAAAGATATCGTCTAACGAATCACCGCACTCGTAACAACAATTGTGGTTAATTTGTGGAGGACTTTGTGAAGAATTTACACCGGGGCCTTGTTTGACAACGAATGGCTCTTGATTAACAAAGTTAGTATCGTCATTGGATGACTTGGAAGTGTCTTGGAAGTCTTGAAAAACTTCCTCCAATGTCTTTCGTATTAGAGCACATTGTCGACAATATAGACCATGAACCGGGTCTCCACAATCGAGACAAATTTTTTCAATTTTAAGGGGTTGTTGAGACAAGTCGGGTATGGGAACAAGAATCTTGTCTTCAAGACTCCCTTTTGGACAACCACAGTCTTTGGTGTGCAAATTTCCACAAGACGAACACTCTTTAATCGCGTAAAGGGGATTCAAACGACGATCGAGTGACGCCATAAGAATTAAACAATTGAGGGTTAAGAAAAGAATTAAATGGATAAGAAGAAAAAGAAGATTATTTTTGGCTTTTCGAGTTTTTCAAGCAACATTTTTTTTATTAACGGACAAAATGAGATAAGACAACTTAAACCAATAATCGACTTGTTTCACGGTAGCTCTTTAAAAGACAAACGCACAAAGGAGCGGAGGAGCGGGAAAGCGTGAAGCTATTAAAAACCTTCTCCTTTCGGGTCGTAGTTCCTTGGAACAACCCTCCTTATACCCCTCTTATAGTTTGTTTATCAATTAAAGGTGAGCCGTATTTCACAAGTGACACAAAGGCAAGTTTTAAATCTTTTGTTCGGGAACTTATTATGATAATGCTTCAGTTGAAAGCATTATATTGATGATGATTTTTATTAATAATTAAGGACAATGTTTTTATATTATACTAATACTAATAAAAGAAAATGAAAAATATTTTTGTGTTTTATATTTTTATAAATAAAAGAAAATATTCACAAACGGGAAAATTAACTTCACGAGGGAAGGGTCTTCAAACACTAATCGTCAAACAAACACGAAAATCGAATCACAGCCTCCCCGGCAGCGGCGCCAAAAATTGATTAATAGTTTTTTAAACTATATATAATAAAATATATAATAAAATATATAATAATATATATAATCCCAAAAAAAAACAATAATCAATAAAACCAGGAAGTAGTATAGAATGTTCCCGGGTCGTTTATCCCCAACGAGGCTGTGCTGGAGAATCGATACAGTCGAAAGATTGGAGTTTGAATGAGAGAAATGATTTGAGAATGTGGAAAGCTAAGTTAAACAATAACAAACAAAAACGATTAAGAAAAACCTAAAAATTATGAAATTAAGCTGAAAAACGAGAGCACGAATCCCGAACAAGGGGTCAAAAACCTAAAATCTTCAAAATTAACCCTACAAAGAAATTTTTACTTCTAAACTACTCTAGGGGACTAATAACGAAGAATGAAAAAGACTAGACTGAAAACGGAGGTCGTTTGACCCAAAAACGAGTCAAGACAAAATCCGTACCCGAGCCCCGTTCTTTAAAAATCAAAAAGTTACAAAAATGACCCTACGAAAATTTTTGTATTTTTCCTACAAACTATATGACTAAAGAAAATTTTCTAAAAAAGAAAAATATTTTTTTTAATGATTTTTTTAAACTTTTAACTAAATTAAATTATAAAAAATACTAAACATCTTTTAAAAATTCTGAAAAATTTACCTAAAATACTTAACACTATAACTAACCTACGAAAAATAAGAAACCAAAAATTGGCTTATAAATAAGCCCTAAAATAAGCTGTAAACAGCTTATAGCCTTAAAGTGGAAAACAAGGTTAAATACTAAAGCCCTTGGGATACTAACGTAAAAGTCCCAAGGGCGCAGCGGTAACACTTGTTACCAAAAAGAGAGGTGTACGAGGGTAGAGGCCCGGGTTCGAGTCTTGCTCACCCGGGTCACCCCTTGTCTCCTTTCTTTTTTTTTTTACGAAAAACTTTGTGAACCAAAGTTGTTAAGCTCCTTGAGCTTAACAATTTCTAAAACTACAACTTTTTCTAAAAGCTTATAAATAAGCTTAAAAAGAGCTTCTAAGGTGGACAGAAGCTTAAGCAAGCTTAAAGGCTTAAATTCTTAAGTCATTTAACTATTAACACTAATAAGCTAAAGTTTTAGAAAATAAGCTTAAAAGGGTTCCTAAACTAACCTAAATAAGCACTAAGTACTAAAATGTAATCACTAAATAAGCTTAAAAAGGGCTTATATTGACAGAAAACTTGACTAAGCTTAAAAGGCAAAAGGCTTTAACTGTTAACACAAAATAAGCTATGAAAAAGGCAAATGAGCATACACAACTTAACAAACTATCAAACTGAGCTACTAAGAACTTATTTCTAGCTTATTACTACATGAAAATGAAAACTAAAAGAAGCTATAAGCACCCTAAGATGTGTACCAAGTATATCTAACAAGAAATAAGCTAAGTTTTAACAAGAATAACAAGAAAAATGATATTAAAAGTTGCAAGTTTCAGCTTATACTGTTTTTAAGCTTTTCCTATTAAGCTATCTATTTCAAAAATGAATCCTAGAAGCTGAAATTTTACAAATAAGCTATTCTATGGATATAAAGCTAACCTAGATAAAAGGTTTTTCAAAATTTCAACTAGAAATAAGAAATCAAAGAGAATATAAGCTAGAAATCTAAAGAGCTGCTATACTACTTTTATAGGTAAATTTAAGCTAGATTAAAAGCTTGATAATGAAACTTAAGTGCTGATTTTTATAAACCTAATGGAGAACTAACAAAGTGCAAAATTCTAATTTCTAATTCCTAATCATAAAGGCTAAAGAGTGGCTAAGAAAAATGATAAGCAACAGCAGTTTTAACTGCTGTTTGCTGATGCAATTGACACAAGACTAAAGTGCAGGCTAAGGTTCAAGAATTAGAGCTTCTAAACCACTCCACCAAATGCATTTGAGTGAGCACAAATCAATTTTGAACTCTAAAATGCTTTAGACAATCCTAATCACTAAATCTATTTGAGCTAAAAACTGCCCTGGTGCTAGACAAAGTTTTTAAGCTCAAAACTTTGAATTTCTATAAACTAATTCTAAAAACCTGTTTAACACTTGATAACATGACTTAACTCAGCTTAGTAAAAAGTTTTGACAGGATTTTATTGACTTTAAAAGTCAAAATCAGCTTAATCCAAACACTCTTTAACCAAGACTTTCTAAACTAATTTCTTATTAAAACCTATTTTAAATCTAAAGCTGCCAAAACTTTTTATCTACTCTTACTACACACTACAACTAAACTATCTAAGCTATTTTAACTCTAAAATGCCTAGCTTATTAATAAGAAATAAGCACTTTCTCAGCTAGCCTATTATACTAATTATGACAGCATACTAGTAAATGATACCTAAATGGATTCTAGTTACAAAGGATTAAAGACATTTTAATATCTAAGATAACTGAACTTTATTAAACAAGATTAAGCACAAGAGTTCAAGTGAATAAGCTACAAGCTTTAAGCTATCAAATACTACAAAAAAGTAAAACCTGTGAATTGAAGTCTCTGTCCTTAGGTCACTCTTTCTGAGTGAGTAACCTCAATTTAAAACCTATATGGCTACCTTAGCCTCTAAACCAATGAGCTTAAAGCTCAATAAGCTAATATTAAGCTTATTACTCCTTTAGCTTCCAAAATTGAATCAAACTACCTCAAGTGGTCATGTTTTGATGTGAAATGAACTAAATGAGTAAATGAATGACTTAAAACAAACTTTTGACTGAATTTGAGCTTATTAACAAGTTTAAGCTCAAATGAGCTTATTAGAGCTTATTAGGTAAAAACAGCTTAAATTTGAAAGGAAAAACAATTGAAACTTAAGAACTGAATTTTATTACTTAAAATGGTAAAGTACAAGCTGAAAGATGAAAAGTACAAGTGCTTAAAGCTTAATTAAAAACTTAAAAGAAAATGCTTAAAAATAAGGAAAATTACAAGCTGGAAATCAAACTCACTAGCTAACTCTATCTTCTTCTTCTTTTATAGATGCCCCGGGTCTTCTTGTTGTCCTTCTTGTGTTTGTGCTGTGAGAGGTAAACACAAACAATCTGAGCCCTTCAAATCTCTTGGTCTCCAATCCACTTAATCTCGGCCTTTGATTCGGCTTTTGGTGCTAAAATTTACCCGGATTGCCAACATGGCATGGTATCATGTGATGGGGTTTTAGTGGAGGTAGGGAGAGGGGATTGTTCTTTGTGTATTAGGAGTTGCAGGGAAAAAGGTGTACAGTGAAAATGGCGGGAAGGGGTTTTTGGGTTAAACTGGGTAAAAAAGGGTTAGGGGTAACATGGTGTATGTTTGGGGAATTGGCAATAATGGCCCCTCATGGTTATACACCTCATTGCATCCATGGTCCTTGTGTTGTTATAGTTTTGGGGACTTGGCAAAACAAGTCCCCAAAGGTTATATCACCTTTTGCAATACTCGTCCTTGGTGTATTAAAAGTTTATGGACTTGGCAGTTTCACCCCTTATGGAGATATCATGCCAAATTGGCATTTTGGCCTTGACATTCATTTCCTTCCCTTTTCTTCAATTAAATACACCAAGTTTAGATTTAGCAATTTTTAACCCTCAAATTTATATTCCTTCACATGTTGACTTTTGGATTTGTCGGGGTTGACTTGGGTTGACTTTCAGGCTTGGGCCTGGACTTTGACTTTGTCTTTCTCCTGCTTTTCCTTTCTGAGTCCGGTTTTGTCGTTTTGGCTTTGTTTTTCGTCTTTTTCTTAGATATCCGTTCCTGCACAATACAATTAGCAAAACAAGCGTATATTTGGCATTTTAAGTCCGTTTTTTGGTTATTTTAGCTCGTTTTTAAAGGTAAAAGGTATGTGTAATTAAGCACATACCAAAATCCCCCATACTAAGGTATTGTCGTGTCCTCACGCAATGCTATGAAGTAAACATTTACGAAAACTAAGAATCTCAAACACCCTCGACTATAGAAAACTAAGAATCTTAATCACCCTTAACTAATAACCTCGAAAAGTAGCTAAGTGTTCATCAAGGGAGTTAAAGACTCATAAGTTTTGAAAATCCCCGTCTTTACTATTTTTTATATATACACCTATTCCTTCACATCTTTTTGTATTTTTCATTTTTCATTAATCAACTAACTAGAATGCTTTAAGGGATCATAGAACAAGATGCATTTCGATCCGAGAATGCCCCAAAAAGGATAAATTCATCGTTCCCGACTTTTCACTTATTCCAAACCAAGCTTAAAACGAAATCACCGTTAATTATGAGTTAAGATGCTAACACTACTCATATTTGCAACTTGTAAACTTTTTACTCCCGACAATTTATATCTTAAGTGTATGTGCTATTTTGGATTTCAACCATAGATCAATGTTTGCAACATTCTATGTTTCACGTTCCACCCGAGAATAATGAGTTTGAAGGCGAGATCATCCCATGTAGCGACTTTCGTCTCGGCAC
Source organism: Tanacetum coccineum (assembly GCA_026074375.1). NCBI lineage: Eukaryota > Viridiplantae > Streptophyta > Magnoliopsida > Asterales > Asteraceae > Tanacetum > Tanacetum coccineum. Next base: position 45,393 of record BQNB010040095.1, read on the forward strand.
ATCCCAACCTTGCGGTTAAGTGACCAGGCTTTTGACACCCCACAAAGACTAGTATCGGGACTCACGGACCTTAGGTTTCATAAACTCTTAGGTTTTCCGTATGCACATAGCTTATAAAATATAATAGCCAAAGTTCAAAAGCATATTTGAATTTAACAAAAAGAGACCTTTTATTCATACTTAATTTTTATGCAATTGTAACCCTTGACCTTTTAGAAGGCTGCAACATCGGTTGTGAGCCGGCAAGATGCAACAAACTTTTATCAGTCTCGGATAATTATTCTTACTATGGGCTTTCTTTAGAAGGCTGTAACATCGGTTGTGAGCCGGCAAGATACAGCAAACTTTTATCAACCCACAGTTTATATTTATTATATTTTTGCATTTTTCATCATTTTTTTTTATAGGGAAAACGTCTTTTTGAAAAATTCAAGTATAAATTTGAACTAAGGTTAAAGTTTTTGCTATATACTACATAAAATTTTTTGATTTAAGTTTAATTTCCAAAAGTAGCACGTATATTAATCAGGTTAAAAGCTTATGGGAGAAAAAGCGACAAATTACACACATGAGCTCTTAAGATTTCCAAATAATCCTTGTTTAGCATCCAACTCCTACTTAACACTATCATTTTTCATTCTTCGCGAATATTCGCGAACGCTTAGTCTAAAAGTTAAAGAACAAGCTAGAGCTCAACACGCTCGATCGAGTCAAAATTTACTCTTATTCTACCCAGCAGGAAAGTCAAAATTGTGACAAAACACTTATTTTATTTTTGAAATTTTTTTAAAATTTTTCATTTTTTTGAAATTTTGGTGGTAAAAACAGGATTACGTGAGAAACAACGGCTGCAGGCACAATCAAATCGAAGATCCCCCCCATACTAGAATGAAACATTGTCCTCAATGTTTTACGAAGGGTTTCTACGTAAATCCTAAGCCGTTTATGAATTATGCTTAAAGATAAACGTTAGTCGATAAGATTAGGATATCGGGATTCCCAAATGAAGCTGAGGATTGTGAAGCTCTTGTGATCGAAGGACAAATACCGCGAGCACGAGAGGCTTCAAAAATCCGGGACATCCTGGACAATACAGCACAAAACACAAAACATGGAAAAGGTAGAGGCAAGCCTCCTCACAACAACTAAACACTTATTCATTACTAAGCTAGCATACTACTACTACTGATAAACTAGGATAAGCATGGGGTGCCTCCCACGAAGCGCTTGTTTAGGGTCACTAAGCTTGACCCAATTCCCTGAATTTAGTTGTCCTTAGGGAAGGTTTGGAGGTCCGGGATATCCATAGCAGGGATATCACCTCCAAAGTAGTGCTTGAGACGATGACCATTTACTTTGAAGTTTGGCCCGGAGTTTTGGGATAACTCAACGGTGCCATACGGGAAAACTTGAACAATGGTAAATGGTCCTGACCAACGGGACTTCAATTTGCCGGAGAAAATTTTCAATCTTGAGTTAAAGAGGAGGACTTGATCACCGACGTTGAAAACGCGGTTTTTGATCTTTGCGTCATGAATCCTCTTAGTTTTCTCTTTGTAAATTAAAGAATTTTCATAGGCTTGATCATGCAGTTCACTTAATTCATTGAGTTGAACTTTGCGTTGATCACCCGCGGTTTTGATATCAAAGTTTGCATGTTTAAGGGCCTAGTAAGCTTTGTGCTCCAACTCAATCGGCAGATGACATGCCTTTCCATACCCGATGGGTGTTTTGTACGCTGTACGGAAGGCCCAGAGAGCGTCATCCAGTTTGTCCGACCAAGAGGCACGATTTTCGCCCACTGTCCTTTCAAGAATTCTTTTTAAACCACGATTCGATACTTCAACCTGTCCACTTGTCTGGGGGTGATACGCGGTGGAGAGACGATGAGTGACTCCATGCTTTTGGTTGACATTTTCTATGGCTTCGAGTTTGACTTTTGGATTTGTCGGGGTTGACTTTGGTTGACTTTTTTAGACTTGGGCTTTGGCTTGACTTTGTCTCTAGCATGCTTTTCCATTCCGTGTTCGGTTTTGTCGTTTTGGCTTTGTTTTTCGTCCTTTTCTTAGATATCCATTCCTGCACAACACAATTAGCAAAACAAGCATATTTTTGGCATTTTAAGTCCGTTTTTGGTTATTTTAACTTGTTTTTAAAGGTAAAAGGTATGTGTAATTAAACACATACCAGTATTGGAAGAGAAAAGATGTAACCCAAGGGGACTGGGTAAAGATGGA
>BQNB010040096.1:0-31417 GCA_026074375.1 Tanacetum coccineum
TAAACATCGCATTTTAAATTGTTTAGATATCCATCATCCTTTGTTTCAGATACTATGTTGAACATTTGACATGTATCACAAGTCAGTCTTATGTTAAACAATTCTTTTTTCTCGATATAGACATTGAACTAGATTACCAAATTAATCAAGTATCATCTTAATTACATTTGGGTAAGGCCACACATACATCTGTTCAAATCATCGAGGGGTCCAGTAGTATATTTCTCCATAACATGCGGAGTAACAAATCCTATTTTGACTGCACGTGTCCGTTATGTGTTTCAAATCCCTCCTGAAAATGACCTTTATAGCAGCCTTCAACAGGTCAGCGTTGAACCATATGAAAGATTGACATTCCACACACATACACAAAACCTACTTGCATCTCAAGTATGAGGATGAGAGACATAACCACTTGCGAGATTCACTATTGATGCCGATCCATGTAGTGAATACTCGTAGGTTGGGTCAGTCTAATGTTCATCCAATGAACAACATATGAGTTTGGCAGTATCATCCTTTAATATTCATACCATATGAATATAACCAAAACACTCACATTTGTATTAATTTAATGATGCTCCCGTATCATTAACTGACAATGGACGATAATTTATTCATGGAATTAAACATGCTAATATAGAACACAGTTGTATATGTGAAGACAATCATACCAGGTATATCAATTCATTTTTTAATACAATTGCTTAACGTTCCATTATCCAAATACTAAAAACAGATATACATGAGACTGCTAGCAGGTCGAAGTTTAATGTTCCTAGCATGATAAACATGTTTGGTACAAGACATTGACTTTGTAAAAAGTACCAACTAAGTTGTCATCTGAGTGAACTTTAAGAATACTTGTTTCAAAACTCATAATTAGTGAAGGTTTTAAATAAAACGATAATTGTCATTTTGTATGTGTGCGTTTAAGTGCTAATATAATAATACTAGCATCGCCATAATACATTACATAGGTTGTTCGGAGCAAGTAAAACCACCTATTTAAGACAATCTTCTTAATAGCTTCCTAAACTATGAAAATTTCTTATTCTTTAATGAATAGTGCAACAATGCTTTCAATCAAGCATGTCTAGTCAGCAGTATTATCATTTATGATGAAATCCTGCTATGACTAGGATTGAGATCATCTCAATCAGAATAAGCATTAGTGTATAACCTCAACACTAATCTCCTTATTAAAATCCGTAAACGATGAACATGTCTTTAGTCCTTTGTAGGCCTTTTAGAATGTTCTTTTAATAGTAGTCTAATAACTTTCACTTAGTTACTATGGTTTTCGGTTCATCTTGCATTCATGCAAGTGTTACAATTAGTCTAATACATATCATGACATGAACTTTTAGCTTAACTAACATTTTCATGCATGTGCTCAACTCATCAGGTGAGATAGAACTTTGAGTCTTGCTCAATGAGGTGTCATATTGTATTAGACTTATTAATCGCGTGTGTCTATCTTAGTAAATGTATGCTCCAAGGTTACTTGTTTTATTTCTTATATTTATCTATAGAAATATTATTCCAAACTAAATATTAAAATTTAGCTTAGGTGAAATATTATTTCTAATATGTTGACAACATATAAGATATAAGAAAGACAAAACATAATGCTCCGACTAGCTTTAAGGTGTACTCAGGAGATCTCTTTGTTTCAATCAAAATCAAATTGTTGATTTAAACTTAAGATTCTAGCTCCTAGATGCATGCTCTAATCCACTTGGATTTTATTGCAGCTTGCACATTTTTTAAAGATAACTTGGATTCATAAACCCTTTTGATTACACAACGTCCTCGCAAAGGTAATCATTCAAGAAGGAGTTTTGACATCCATTTGCCATATTTTGTATTCATGAAATCAAGTATGGTAATTAATATCTTTATTCATTTAACACTTGAAAGGAAAAGAAGCTTTAATCATAGTCAATTGCTTGAGTATAAGTAAAACTCTTGCCACTAGGTGTGCGTATAAATATGTGGACATTTCTGTCCATATTAGTCTACTCCGAGAAGAACCAATTTAACCTCTCAGTCTTACCGATTGGTGAAAGATCAATCAAATTCCAAAAATGATTTTCTTTCATGGAATATATCTCAACATTCATTATGTTGTTCGCTAGTGCATTCAGAAGGTTGTGTAAGAAGAGACTTTCTCCAAAAACATATGCTCCCACTTGCTTCGAGTAAGAGGATACTTTCTCCGAATAGGCAGCAAGTCGAGCAATAATAAAATTTGTTCTCGTTTGGAATGTATAATGTATGCTGACAGTTCTTGACTCCAGTTTGATAACAACACACTTAACATGATTTTAACAATTCAGAACTCCAGTTAAGACTTAATGGGAGTCTTCCCATTCCATAACCTGATGGTGTCTTAGTTACCTTCTTGGTCAGAACCATATTGAGTAAACACATGGCTTTACTTAATTTTGTTAACCTTGATAAGATTAGAGGTAGGGTAGTTAAAGTTATCCACAATCAAACAATATCAACAGAGTTTGATTTTATACACCAGACATAACCCAACAGACGATGTGTTATTCTAAATGAGTATTGGGGATTATAAGACATTAAGTCACAATTCCTTAGATAACATATTTCATTGTAAAAGAATCCAGTATATCATTCTAAGAACAAACATATGCTATTAGGCACCCACTTCATACGAGATGCTTAGAGAAGAAACTCATACAGGTGCTTAAGATCCACACTAATGACAATGTAGCTGATCTACTAACCAAGGCATTTGATGTTAGCCGATTTCAGTTCTTGGTTGTCTTTTCAAATTGGTATGATAAATCATAAGCCTACATTGGTCAAGCGGGAGTCAATAGAGATGGTGTGATAAATTTAGAGTAAGTGAGATAATTGCTTAAGTGTGTTCGTGCTTTGGATTCAGAGTAAGATTCTCTTGTGGAAGCATTTTTGAAGACATGGGATTATGTAGACCATCCAAAGAGTATTTGCCGGTGTGGTTCGACCCACCAAGAGACGAGTCTATGTCATGTTTGACAACAAAGGGGATGCGTAACAATGGAGCGATGTGTGCCAGGTAAATGGGTGAGTATGGTTATTGACGAGGGAAGTATAATTTCAGATTAGAGATTTAGTATGCTTTTAAACTATCCCTAGAAGTAAGTACTCCTATTAGTAGAAATATTAGCAATTCATTAGTGTTGTATAGTTGTATAGTTTGTATGAAATTTTTGGTGTATGGATACATATTAACTAGAAGTGATGCTTGTCAATGCTTTAAGAAGATTTAGAGAGTCACTGAGAAGAGTTACTGATGGTACTGAAGCATTCCTGATACTTACATTGTTCATTCTTTGTTTGGACAAAGTTAGTACCAGTACGACCATTAAGCAAAGTTAGTACCCACCATGAGCTGGGCAAAGTTTGTACGCTAATGAGAGCATTGGAGAAAAATAACTTGTCAAGGGTACAAAGTGTAAAAATTGAACGTTTTTCTTTAACAAATTAGGTCTCCTAAACCTATAAGAACCCATCTCAACTGCACAATTCCTCACGCAATCTCTCTAACTTACATTCTTCTTTACAAGCCCTAATCTCTCTTACCGACGATTCTCTCTCTCTAAAGCAACATGGCTGAGCTCTTGAGTCCTGTCCCTAAGCACAACATGACGCATACTTGAAAAGACTGAAGGAAATGTCCGAGTTTCATTGAAGTCATTGTTTTTCTCTTCGAGACGTTATATTATCTAGCGCTTCAACTGTAAGGCTTTGTTGTATCGACCACATTCGTTGAAACAGTTTTGGACGTCGCACCCCTTGCAGCTGGTGCTAAAGTCCAAAACAATCAACAATGTTAGGCACATACCTGGCCAAAGTATCTGGCAAGTTTTGTCGTAATCTCTGAGAGGCTATCAATCCGAACATGAAAACTCTTTATTTTTGATGATGCTGATGGAATAGACTCATTACCAAATCAAGCTATCTTTGATGCTATTCAGCTTATGGGATATGAAGGAATTAACTTTGTTATAACCATTTAATAAAGCTTTGTTTTCCCACCCAATGGAGGGTTTTTTATTTCACAAATTAATCATGTTTAAGTTCCAAAAGTACTATGGGATCAAATTCCTACAAATATTGCCACTTCACTTCTGTAATTTGTTTAACAACAAATCAAAAGTATAATTTTTTCCAAATTAATTATTTGAATGTAATGCTTTAGACATCTAGAGCTAAGAAAGAAGTTTGTCATGTAGCGCTCGTTTTAATTTCTATATTGATTAGGTAGAAAATTGGCTAATATATCTGTGACCGTTCAATCACTTTCCTGTAAATAGTTTAATAGTAAAGTTTTTTTCTTTTTATGATTAAGAAGTGGCAAACATTTCTCCAGGCAAAGCTACACCCTTGATTGATGACTATGTTGGTCCTACCAACTCAGATGAAGGGTGCTCCTCAAAAGACTATCGATGAACATTAATAATTAAAAAAGAGAAAAAAAAATCAACTACTCACCCTCCCCTGCACCCAGTAGTAGAACGTACCTTCATGAGCCATACACTGACACATCTCCCAGATCCACAACTAAGTGAGTACCCAATGAGCAACAGCCAGAACCCATCCCAAACCTTCAACCCACTGCATACCGCCTACCATTCCTGATTCTATCCCAGAATCTTTTGGTGAGAATCTTGGAGGTCATTCATCCAGTGATAAATCCCTTTCAGGGAATGAGGGTGACATGACCATCCAAGGTGTCTATGATCTTTGTCTATCTTTATGTAAACAGGTTTCAGATCAGGCCAAGGAAATACAAGCCTTGAAGGCTCAGATCACCAAGCTCAAGAAGCAAGCTAAACCTTTCGATCAAAACAATCATAAAGCATATCTGAAGAGTGTCTCATTGCAGCAAAGATTCCCAAGGAAGAGCTTCTCAAAGAAACATAGGGTGCACAAAGAGTCTGTATCCAAACAAGGGAGGAAGATTGCAAAAGGAGAATCATCAGTTCAAAGAGATCCTCTGTTTGATGTAATGCCTGAAGATAAAATTGATCACATGGAAACAGAAAATGCTCAAAAGTGAAAGGGAAGACAAGAGAAAGTGAAGGTATGAAGAATAAAGGAGATTGATGAAGTAGACATAGACGAAGATGCAATTAGTACTGACAAGGAAGGAGATAGTACACATTCGACTTTGAGAAAGTATGTAGTACTCAAGACAGACCAATAGATAGTAGCTGCGGATATCCAAAGTTAGTACTGATGAACAAATTGAAGGTACTGATGAACAAGTTGAAGGTACTGAAGAACACAATGAGGGTACTGAAGAGAAAAATGAAGGTACTGAAGAGATCTTTGAAGGTACTGAAGAGCAAAGAGAAGGTACTGAAGAGAAAGTTGAAAGTACTGCTGGGCAAATAAAAGGTACTGAAGATCAAACTAAGGAAGAAATTGCTACTAAAGCCTCTCAAACATCCACTCAAACACCCACTTCTATGATATTTGGTGATGATGAAACAATAGCTACACTTCTCCTCAACATGAGTCAAGCCAAAGCTGCTTCTAAAGAAAAAGAGAAAGGTGTAGAGTTGAAGGATGTTGAAGAAATTGATAGACCTAGGCCTACTTCTACAAGATCACTTCTCACATTAAAGCCTCTTCCAAAGATTGATCCAAAAGACAAAGGGAAGAAGAAGATTGAAGAGGAGGATGAATCTGAAAGTGAAGATGATGATATTCCTCAAGCTGTGAAGAAATTCAAACAGCTTGAGAGTGATGAAGAAATGGCTAGGAAAATTCAAGAAGAATGGGAAGCAGAAGAAGTAAGAAACAAGATTGCTAAAGAAAAACAACAAATGAAGCTCTCCATTAAAAACTTTGATGGATATAAAAGGCAAGAAATTAAGGCAGACAGAATTCTTGCCTGAGAAGCTTCAAGAGCAAGAAAGAGAGCAGTTCACAATAGAAGAAAGAGCAAAGTTCCTTCATGATACAATTGCTGCTCAGAGAAAATTCCTTGCCTAGACAAAGATTTCAGAGGCCATCAGAAACAGACCTCCAACCAAGAATCAATTAAGAAATCCATATGATGACCTACTTAAAGCATGTGGGGAACTTCAAACATTCTGAGTTGAAGAGTAAGAAGTTTGAAGACATACAAGCAATGTATGAAAAGATAAAAAGGTCAGATGAAGATTTCATTGCTATTGGGTCTGTTGAAGATGATAGGCTGATCAAAAGAATGAATAAGAAAGATTCCTCCAAAGGAGAAGAGATCAAGCAGGAATCTAAAGAAGAAGTCAAGGAAGAGGATAAAGGAGAAGAGAATACAAGAAAGAGAAAGCACGGTACAAGGAAAAAGATGAAGTCAAGAAAAAGAAGATTCAAACAAGATACTTCTCAAGATGACCCATCTGACATTGAGAAAGAGAATGATGAGCTGAGATTGTGCTTGACAATAGCTCCAGATGAGGACAAGGAAGTAGATTATGAAATACTTGACAAGAAGTATCCAATCATTGACTGGAAGACTGAGAATCTTGGCACTAAACCACAGTTTGATAAATCTAAAAAATCAGAAGAGATTAATATGAATGTGGTAACAAGAAGTAATGGTCAAAAGAGATGCTTCAGCACATTGATAAGAGTGCTTTTAGTGTTTGACAGAGAAGACTTAGATGCTGTATATAAACTTGTGATGGACATATATCAAGATAAGATTCCTGAAGGTTTTGATAAAGTTCTTTGGGGAGATTTGATAGTTATGTTCAATCCAGATGAACAAGATGAGTTTTGGAACTCACAGCATGAATGGAAAGTAGTCAGTTGGAAGCTGCATAGTTCTTCAGGGGTACACACTTTGATGACTGATGAAGGATTAGTCGTTCACATGCTAATAGAGAAGAAGTATCCTTTGAAAAAGGAAATACTGATGCAAATGCTAAAGCTAAAATTGGAGTCTGAAGAAGACAGTACTATGGCATTGGAATTGATACGATTTATCAAGAAGGTACTTGCTGATTTAGAATCTAAAGAATAAGACTGTGATGGAAGTGAGAAAGGGAATGAGTGGTTGGCAAACCACACACACAGACAAAGGGTTCTCAACTCACTCTTGCTGTCTTGGTGAAGAGATTGGCTAGTCCCAAGATCAAAATCAAAAAAAAGACAATAAGCAAAAAAAAAAACAAAAAGGCCCAAAGAAGGGTTGGCAGTTTTCTTGGTAAAGACTATCAAATCTCTGTTGATATTGCTTGCTTGATAGTTTGCTTAAAAAATATATGGTTTATCAATGCACATGTTATGAAAATGAAAGCATTGAAGATCCAAACACAAATGGTATTTGGTAAAGACAAATCCAAATCCTTTGATGGTTGACAGTTACCAAAAACTGTATGTTAATTAAACTCAACCATATTCTTAGATGAAAGAGTTATATTCCCAGAGCAAACGGCTACTTGGTAAAAAGAACATCAAATCCGTTAATGGGCTGGTAGTTTGCCAAAAACTACAAGCCAACTTAGTTGATTATAGGTAACAAGTGTTGCATGAGGAGCTGAAAAGATGTTGCTGAGTAACATAAAAAGTGTTGCAACTTGAAGTTCTGAAAAACAAGGATGCTGCTAAAGAAGGATAGAGTGTACAAGATTAAGAAATTTTGATAAAGAATGTTTTGGATACATCCTCTAGTGCGGTTAAAAGAAGCTTAAAGGATTTGAAGATACATGAAGTTAAAATAGTTTAATAATCATGTTTAAGGGAGGATTGTAAGAATTAATGTTTTCTCTTAAATTAGTACCGACAGTACAAATAGTTAGTACTTCGAACAGTTATACTTAGTAACCGAAAGTACAAAGTATTAAGTAACTGTTAGTTAGTTAGTACCGTAGTAAGGAAGTTAGTTTGTACCAGTTGAGAAGATATTATGCGAATATTTTTAGAAAAAGATATGTTAAGCCAATTAGGGTTATCCCATAATATATAAAAGGATCACTTATGGCATAGTTAGAAGAAAGAAGATCACAGACGAATACAAGCTTAGCAATCATATACAAATCATAGTTAAGCAATCTGTAATCCTCAAAACGACATTAAAAAAGTGTTTCAGTTTGTTTCATTGTTTCTTCTTAGTACCTGTGTTAAGATTCCGCATTAACACATAGTATTATAGTCATTGTTTCTACATAGTCCCATTTGTATTATACACTTGTGCTTACACCTTTATAGGCTGCAAAGATCCATTCAGTATAAAAGGACCATCATAACCTAATACCCTTTGGCTTACATACTTGCCAATTTGTTCAAACGTAATTGCATTAACAGTGATTTTAAGCCAATTGCATGCTATAACGTAAAAGTCTTCATAAGTTCTCAAGGAAATATGTACATGCTTACAAGAAGACATAACACGTTAATAGCTAACTTTACGTTATAAGTCTTTAAACATTTTAATGACTTCATGTACATGTCATGACAAGGAGACATGACAAGTCAATTGCTTACTTTATAAGTCTTAGAACAGTTCAAGTCCCTTATTGGTTATGTCTTTACCAAAACGAATCAACAAGCATATTAAATAAAGTATTATTGAACGCCGACTCTTGGTTTCAACAGTCTTTTCAAGTTAATTACATACTTCTTATTGATGCCTTTACAAGAGGACACAATCATATTGGCTAAACCTTTTAGTGAATATGAAAAGTAGGTTATTCATTTATTTGTTGGCACTGAGTTCTAAGTAGTGGGTAGGGCGACATACATCAAAGTGTATAAGACTTCCTAGTAGAATATTAATATTATATTTCTCTTAACTCATGCGAGTAAGAAATAACCAATAGTCATATTTTAGTCGTTGTACCTTGAAAAACAATTAAGATTCTCCCCACTGTGCATGATACAACATCAGCAATTATACAAACAAGTGAAGCATAGTTATAAGGTTTCAGGTTACGATCTAAGACTAGTGTTGGTTGAGACTTGAAAGACTTCAGACAAACATAAGGTTTCTACAACACAGGTACATAAATGTAATTATACTAAGTCAGTTTAGTACTGGAGTATTAGTTACTACCTGTTATATAATATTAGTACGTGTTATATGAAGTAACTACTGCCAGTAAGAAGTTAAGGATGCTTACAGAGTTTGAAGACTAAAATAGCTAAGTTATAAATTGCTGGCTAGTACGAAAGTTAACTAACCTGTAATTAACAAAGAACTGTACTACAACCAACGACTATAACGATGACCCTAACACCCATAACTCCACCCTCATCGACCTTCAGCATTACCATACTACTACAGATGCTAACATGCACAGTATAGAGTATTGCATTGATAAACGAAACAACAGTTTCCTCACATAATCAACTGCTTGAAGACTTAACTACTGTACAAGAATATCAAGACAGAAAACAAATATAAAAGGCTTGATAAAAGAAGAGTACCTAAGAAGATAAAGTATTAAAGTATCTATAATTGGTAAAAGTATATGATAGTCTGTAATTATAGAAAAGAAATGAATAAGCTAAGGAAGGAATTGTAAACCGTGTAGGACTCCTTAAGGTCATAAAAGCAGGTCCTATGGTATAGAAGAAAATTATATCAGTTCACATATGCAGTTTTGTCCCCCGAAGGAATTCACTTAGAGCTTCAATGTATATGAGACACACCCCACCCAGCAAAATCACAGACGAGTAACGAAACAAAAAAACCTGGCCGTCACATGAATTTGTTGACAACTGAGATAACGCTATGATAAGCTATCAAATGTAAAATAAACTATCTTAGAAACAATACAAAGATACCGCATAGTAGTTTGATATACACATAATCAAAGTTTTCTCTTTCTGGTCATCGTATTTTTGACAGTAGCTATAGGATATAGTCCAAAGTTGGCTAACCTTACAATCAACTAAGTGGAGGACAAGATCAGTTTATTAAAGGACCAACAAGTGGAATCAGAGCGTGTTGTGAATCTTAGAAAAGAAGAAATCAACCTCTTCTTTAAGAACTATTTGTTTTGTTGTGACAAAATGTGCGGTAGGTGCCCCACCACCAACCCATAACATCCATCCCCCATGCAACTACTGCCTCTACTCAAAGACCCATGATACGGACCACTGTGCTTAAAGGTGAGAACAATACCTTCCTGATGACTGACTACAGCTCATGGAAGTAATAAGAATGAAACAAAGTGCTTAAAAAGATGGTTGGAACAGTTGAAAAATTATGAACCCAACCTAAGTAGTCAAAACCCCGGAGTCCATCCAGTCCCTTCACAGCAAGATCCACCCTGAAGTGAAGGCACTTCCCGAACAAAGCAACCAACTGAAGTACCCTACACAATCTCAGATAGCAAAAGTTGCTAAATTTGCTGCCTAAAAAAAGAAAAGTTAAGAGGGAATAAGTATTCCAAAAAGGTTTAGAGGATACTTCTCTAAACAACAATAAAAGAACTCTGCTGCAATAAGTCTAGAATACAATAGATCAAACCCTTTGAATAGTTAAAAAACTCATTGGGACATTTGGAGATCCAAGGAGAAGTGATCAAATCAAGAAGATATGAACTTAAAGTTGCAGAGAAGTCTTCCCAACTGAATGGAAGTACCATGCTCTAAATTGGAGAAACAAGGCAGAGGATAGAACCCTCAATGAGCTAGATGACTTGTATAATAATCTGCAGATATATGAACCTGAATTTAACGGATCATCCTAGCACAAGTTAAAATACACAGAATGTGGCCTTTGTCTCTAACATCACTTAATACACAAATAGAACTTACAAGTCAGATGATTTCATTCCATGAAAACAAGTACCTCTACTCAAAGTACTAAACTCCTACTCAAATCATAAATGGGTACAAACGACTGTAATTCTGGATAATCTTTGTTATTCTGTATTTGGTGCCTTTCCTGCAAGTTCACCCCAGCTGTCCTGTCCCAACTTTCTCAGAAAACCAGGAACAACTTCATCCTGAATGATTTGAAGAAATGGATCTTCAATGGGAGATGGCCATGCTGACAATCAGAGCAAGAAGATTTATTAAAAGAACTGGGAAGAAGCTAAACATAAATGGTCAAAGAGTTGGTTTTGACAAGTCAAAAGTGGAATGCTTCAACTGTCATAAACATGGGCACTTTGCCAGAGACTATAGATTTCCAAGAAATCAAGAGTTCAAAGGAAGAGAGAATAATACAAGAACTACTGCAGTGGAGACTCTTACTTAGAATGCCTTGATTGCTCAAGATAGAATTGGAGGATATGATTGGAGCTACCAAGCTGAAGAAGAACAACCAACAAATCATGCATTGATGGCATTTACATCCTCTGGAAGCTCTTCTAGTTCAGAATCTGAGGTAGATTCTTGTTCTAAAACATGTGTAAAAGCTTATGCTTCTCTTAAAGAACAATATGATAATTTGTCTTCTGATTACAAAAAGTCTCAATTTAACTTAGTTTCTTATAAAGCAGGTTTAGAATTAGTAGAAGCTAGACTAGTTTACTATAAGAAAAATGAGACTGTGTTAGAAGATAGCATAAATGTCTTAAAACTTGAGGTTAGACTAAGAGATAATGCCTTAGATGTATATAAATTGAATTTGGAAAAAGCTGAAGCAGAAAGAGATCAGTTAAAACAAACATTAGAAAAGTTTCAAAATTCATCCAAGTCTTTAAATGAAATACTAGAATGTCAAGTAATTGACAAGTTTAAAAAGGGACTAGGATATAATGCAGCTACTGCAGCTTCTCCTGCTGTAGAAGGTTTTGAGAATTTAATTGATAAGTCTAAATCAGATAAGGCATATCATGCAGTTCCCCCACCTCTAACAGGAAATTTCATACCTCGCAAACCTGATCTAACTTTTATAGATGAAATTGTAGAGAGTGAAAATTTAGATGTTACTACTGTTGTTACACCTAGCAATGTTAAGACAGTTGAATATAGGGATATTTCAAATACAGTTGAATCTAATGATGTTAGGATGGACATCACTAGTGCATCAATCATTGAGGATTGGAACTCTAATATTGAAAGTGAGATAGATTATACTATTGAACCTAGCATTAAAAAGACAAAATCTATTAAGACTATTAGGGAAACAGATGCTGCTTAACAAAATCCTAGAGAGAACTAAAGAAATTGGAACAATCTTATGTCCCAAAGACTAGGAAATGATTTTAAAATGACAATTTGTCATTTTAAAATCAATTCCTAGTCTTTGGGAGATAAGATTGTTCCAATTTCTTTGGTTCCCTCTAGGATTTTGTTTAGCAGCATCTGTTTCCCTAACAGTCTTAATAGATTTTGTCTTTTTAATGCTAGGTACAATAGTATAATCTATCTCACTTTCATCATCAGAGTTCCAATCTTCAATGATTGGAGCACTAGTGTTGTCCATCCTAACATCATTAGATTCAACTGTATTTGAAATATCCCTATCTGCAACTGTCTTAACATTGCTAGGTGTAACAACAGTAGTTACATCCAAATTTTCACTCTCTACAATTTCATCTATAAAAGTTAGATCATGTTTGCGAGGTATGAAATTTCCGGATAGAGGTGGGGGAACGACATGATATGCCTTATCTGATTACGACTTATCAATTAATACTCAAAACCTTCTACCGCCGGAAAGCTGTAGTAGTTGCATTAATCCTAGTCGCCTTTTTAAACTTGTCCACATACTTGACATTCTAGTATTTCATTTAAAGACTTGGATGAATTTTGAAACTTTTCTAATGTTTGTTTTAACTGATCTCTTTCTGCTTCAGCTTTTTCCAAATTCAATTTATATACATATAAGGCATTATCTCTTAGTCTAACCTCAAGTTTTAAGACATTTATGTTATCTTCTAACACAATCTCATTTTTCTTATAGTAAACTAGTCTAGCTTTTACTGATTCTAAACCTGCTTTATAAGATAACAAATTAAATTGAGACTTTTTGTAATCAGAAGACAAATTATCATATTGTTCTTTAAGAGAAGCATAAGCTTTTACACATGTTTTAGAACAAGAATCTACCTCAGATTCTGAACTAGAAGAGCTTCCAGAGGATGTAAATGCCATCAATGCATGATTTGTTGGTTTGTTTCTTTCTTCAAGCTTGGTAGCCTCCAATCTATCCCTCCAATTCTATCTTGATCTATCAAGCATTTCTATTAAGTCAGTCTCCACTGCAGCTAGTTCTTGTATTATCTCTCTTCCTTTGAACTCTTGATTTCTTGGAAACCTACATTCTCTGGCAAAGTGCCCATGTTTATGACAGTTGAAGCATTCCACTTTGGACTGTCAGAAACAACTTCATTACCATTTATGTTTAGCTTCTTCCCAGTTCTTTTAATAAATCTTCTTGCTCTGATTGTTAGCATGACCATCTCCCATTGAAGATCCATTTCTTCTAAATCATTATGATGAAGTTGTTCCAGATCTTCTTGAGAGAGTTGAGGAGAGTTGGGTTGACTTGCAAGGAAGGCACAAATCTTAGGATCACAAACATTATCTAGACATACAGTGTTACCACCATTATGATGAATATGAGTAGTACTTTGAGTAGTACTAATTTCATGAGAAGAATCATCTGCCTTATGAGTGCTGTTTGTGTTATTAGTGCTGTTAGAGACAAATGCCGCATTCTGTGTATTTTGACTTGTGCTTGATGAACCTGTTAATTCAGGTTCATATATCTTCAGATTATTATACAAGTCATCTAAGCTGATGGTTTCAATCTCTGCCTTGTTTCTCCAAATTAGAGCATGATACTTCCATTCAGATGGAAGACTTCTCAGCAACTTTAAGTTCATATCTTCTTGATTGATCACTTCTCCTTGGATCTCCAACTGTCCAATGAGTTTTTGTAACCTATCAAAGGTTTGATCTATTGATTCAGAACTTAATGTAGTAAAGTTCTCATATTGTTGTTTGAGAAGTGTCCTCTGAACCTTTTTGGACTCCTTGTTCCCTTCATACCTTTTCTCTATAGCCTCCATTAGCAACTTTGCATCTTGATATGTGTGGAACTTCATTTGGTCTTTGTTTGGAAGTACCATCAACAGGGTTGCTCTTGCTTTTATTTCATTCCTTCTATCCTGTTTTTCTTCAGTAGAGGTTGGTTCATATTCATGTTCAACTGTTCCAACCATCTTTTTAAGCACTTTGTTTCCATTCTTGATTACTTCCCATAAAGAGTAGTCAGTCATCAGGAAGTATTGTTCTATCCTTATAAGCCAGAGGTCATAGTCTCCTGGGTTGAGAAGAGGCAGTCTTGCAGTCAGATTATTGTTTGTGGTGGTTCCTATCTTCATCTTGTCACAAAAAAATAGATCTTGAAGAAGAGATTGATTCTTCTTATTCAAAGCTTCACAACAAGCTCTGATACCACTTGATGGTCCTGAAACCGATCGTGTCCTCCTTAGCTTGATGTAAGGTTAGCAACTTTGGATAAATCCAAAACTACTATGATAGAAACTTTGATTATTGAATATCAAATACTATGCGGAATCTAGTATTTATATTAAGAAGAATAATAACAATTGAATAGTAAACAAAACTTTTAGCCTCAATTATATTAACGAACACTCTGAATTAGTGTTAGGGTTTACAAAACCTTGAAGCTCTAAGAATTCTATGGAAAACTGCTATGAGAACTGATATATTTTTCTATACCCTAGGACCTCCTTTTATACACTAAGGAGTCCTACACGGTTTACAATACCTTCCTAACATATCATAATCATTTCTATAATTACAGACAATCATATCTTTTACAAATATAACTTTAATACTTATCTTCATAGGTACTCTTGTTTTCCACACACGCTTTATCTTTTTACTCTGTCTTTATCCTCTTGACAGTAGTAAGTCTTCAAGCAGTTGTAAGTCAGCAACAGTTGTATCTTTATAACCAGCAACACTAACTGAGCATAAGCAGTAGTAAGTACCAGCAGTACTAATCTTTATGCTAACAGTTGTAACTTTACTCTAGCAGTACTAAGTTATACTAACAGTACTAAGTTACACTAACAGTAGTAACTTTTGTACTAGCAGCATTAATAACTTAGCATATTTTCAGTCTTCAACTTTGAGCAGTCTTAACTTCTACTGGCAGTAGTAACTTCATACTAACAGTACTAATATTATATTAACAGTAACTTTATACTACGAGTACTAACTACTTAGTATAATTTCTATTATGTACCTGTGTAGTAGAAACCTTAAGTGTCCTTGAAGTCTTTCAAGTCTCAACACACTAGTCTTAGGATCGTAACCTGACTTATAATATGCTCACTTGTTTGTATAATTGCTTGATGTTGTATCATGCACAAGTGGGAGAAATCTTAATTGTGTACAAGGTACAACACATAACAATATGACTAATGGTTTTTCTTACTCGCATGGTAAGAAATATAATATTAATATTCTACTAGGACTTATACACTTTGATGTATGTCGCCCTACTTAGAACTAGTGCCAAGAAATAATGAATACCTACTTTGTCATATTCACTAAAAGGTTTAGACAATATGATTGTGTCCTCTTGTAAAGGCATCAATAAGAAGTATGTAATTAACTTGAAAAGACTGTTGAAACCAAGAGTCGGCGTTCAATAATACTTTATTTAATATGCTTGTGACTTCGTGTAAAGACATAAACATAAGGTCCTTGAACTGTTCTAAGACTTATAAAGTATGCAATTGACTTGTCATGTCTCCTTGTCATGACATGTACATGAAGTCATTAAAATGTTTCAAAGACTTATAACGTAAAGTTAGCTATTAACGTGTTATGTCTTCTTGTTAAGACATGTACATAATATCCTTGAACTTATGAAGACTTTTACGTTATAGCATGCAATTGGCTTAAAATCACTGTTAATGCAATTACGTTTGAACAAATTGGCAAGTATGTAAGCCAAAGGGTATTAGGTTATGATGGTCCTTTTATACTGAATGGATCTTTGCAGCCTATAAAGGATGATAGCCAAGATGTATAAATACAAATGACTATGTTAGAAACAATGACTATGAATACTATGTGTTAATGCGGAATCTTAACACAGGTACTAAGAAGAACAATGACAACTGAATAACAACTTTATTAATGTTTCTTGAGATACAGAATTGCTAACTATGATATTGTATATAATTGCTAACTTGGGTGTTTCGTCTGTGATCTTTTTTCTTCTAACTATGCCAAAAGTGATCCTTTTATATATTAAGGATAACCCTAAATAGTGGCTTACATATCTTTTTCTTAAAATATATCTCATAAATATCCTATCTCAACGTACAACTAAACTTTCTACTAACGGTACTACCTAACTAACAGTACTTAATACTTTGTACTGTCGGTACTAAGTATAACTGTCATACTAAACTATTTGTGACCTGTGCGGTACTAGTTGAAGAAAACATTAATCCTAAAAATCCTCTTAAACCATGAATTATTAAACTATTTTAACTTCATGTTTCTTCAATCCTTTAAGCTTCTTTTAACGCACAGAGGATGTATCCAAACATTCTTTATCATTTCTTAATCTTGTACACTCTATCCTTCTTTAGCAGCAACCTTGTTCTTTTTCAGCATTTCAGCAGACATCCTTTTTTAGCTACACAGCACTATCTTTTTCAGCTACCACAGCAACATCTTTTACCTACAATCCAACTAAGTTGGCTTTGTAGTTTTTGGCAAACTACCAGCCATTAACGGATTTGATGTTCCTTTACCAGTAGCCGTTTGCTCTGGGATAGATAACTCTTCATCTAAGAATATGGTGAGTTAATTACCATACAGTTTTTGGTAAACTGTCAACCATCAACGGATTTGATTTGTCTTTACCAAATACCGTTTGTGTTTGGACTAGCCAATGCTTCATTGTCATAACATGGTGCATTGATAAACCATATAGTTTTTAGCAAACTATCAGCTATCAACAGATTTGAGTAGTCTTTACCAAGAACTGTTTGATCTTGGACTAGCCAACTCTTCACCAAGAAGCAAGGTGAGTTGAGAACCCTACAATTTTTGGTAAATTGTAAACCATAAACGGATTTGAGAAGTCTTTACCTCAAGCCGTTTGCTTGTGGACTAGCCAATTCTTATGCCTGTTAAGCATGGTGAATTGATAACCATTTGTTGTGTGGTGGTTAGCCAACACTCAATCCCTTCTCACTTCCATCAGTCTTATTCTTTAGATTCTAAATCAGCAAGTACCTTCTTGATAAATCGTATCAATTCCAATGCCATAGTACTTTCTTCTTCAGACTCCAATTTTAGCTTTAGCATTTGCATCAGTATTTCCTTTTTCAAAGGATACTTCTTCTCTATTAGCATGTGAACGACTAATCCTTCATCAGTCATCAAAGTGTGTACCCCTGAAGAACTATGCAGCTTCCAACTGACTACTTTCCATTCATGCTGTGAGTTCCAAAACTCATCTTGTTCATCTGGATTGAACATAACTATCAAATCTCCCCAAAGAACTTTATCAAAACCTTCAGGAATCTTATCTTGATATATGTCCATCACAAGTTTATATACAGCATCTAAGTCTTCTCTGTCAAACACTGAAAGCACTCTTATCAATGTGCTGAAGCATCTCTTTTGACCATTACTTCTTGTTACCACATTCATATTAATCTCTTCTGATCTTTTAGATTCATCAAACTGTGGTTTAGTGCCAAGATTCTCAGTCTTCCAGTCAATGATTGGATACTTCTTGTCAAGTATTTCATAATCTACTTCCTTGTCCTCATCTGGAGCTATTGTCAAGCACAATCTCAGCTCATCATTCTCTTTCTCAATGTCAGATGGGTCATCTTGAGAAGTATCTTGTTTGAATCTTCTTTTTCTTGACTTCATCTTTTTCCTTGTACCGTGCTTTCTCTTTCTTGTATTCTCTTCTCCTTTATCCTCTTCCTTGACTTCTTCTTTAGATTCCTGCTTGATCTCTTCTCCTTTGGAGGAATCTTTCTTATTCATTCTTTTGATCAGTCTATCATCTTCAACAGACCCAATAGCAATGAAATCTTCATCTGACCTTTTTATCTTTTCATACATTGCTTGTATGTCTTCAAACTTCTTACTCTTCAACTCAGAATGTTTGAAGTTCCCCACATGCTTTAAGTAGGTCATCATCTGATTTCTTAATTGATTCTTGGTTGGAGGTCTGTTTCTTATGGCCTCTGATCTTTGTTGAGCAAGGAATTTTCTCTGAGCAGCAATTGTATCATGAATGAACTTTGCTCTTTCTTCTATTGTGAACTGCTCTCTTTCTTGCTCTTGAAGCTTCTCAGCTAGAATTTTTTCTGCCTCAATTCTTGCCTTTATATCATCAAAGTTTTTAATGAGAGCTTCATTTGTTGCTTCTTCTTTAGCAATCTTGTTTCTTACTTCTTCTGCTTCCCATTCTTCTTGAATTTTCCTAGCCATTTCTTCATCACTCTCAAGCTGTTTGAATTTCTTCACAGCTTGAGGAATATCATCATCTTCACTTTCAGATTCATCCTCCTCTTCAATCTTCTTCTTCCCTTTATCTTTAGGATCAATCTTTGGAAGAGGTTTTAATGTTAGAAGTGATCTTTGAGAAATAGGCCTAGGTCTTTCAGTATCTTCAACATCCTTCAACTCTACACCTTTCTATTTTTCTTTAGAAGCAGCTTTGGCTTGACTCATGTTGATGAGAAGTGTAGCTATTGTTTCATCATCACCAAATATCATAGAAGTGGGTGTTTGAGTGGATGTTTGAGAAGCTTGAGTAGCAATTTCTTCCTTAGTTTGATCTTCGGTATCTTGTATTTGGCCAGCAGTACTTTCAACTTTCTCTTCAGTACCTTCTCTTTGCTCTTTAGTACCTTCAAAGATCTCTTCAGTACCTTCAACTTGTTCATCAGTACTAACTTTGGATCCGTCAGGTACAACTATTTTGCTGTCGTACTAACTTTGTCAAAGTCGGTACTAATCCTTCTTTGTCATGTACTAACTGATTCTTCAGTACTATGTCTACTTCATCAATCTCCTTTGTCTTCATCCATATTTCTCTTGTCCTCCCTTCAATTTGAGATTATTGTTTCATTTGTGATCAGTGTTACTTCAGGCATTACATCAAACAGAGGATCTCTTTGAACTGATGATTCTCCTTTTGCTCCTCCCTTGTTTGGATACAGACTCTTTGTGCACCCAATGTTTCTTTGAGAAGCTTTTCCTTGGGAATCTTTGGTGCAATGAGACACTCTTCAGATATGCTTTGTGATGTTTGATGACAAGTTTAGCTTGTTTATTGAGCTTGTTGATCTTAGCCTTCAATAGTTTGATTTCCTTGGCTTGATCTGAAACCTGTTGACATAAAGAGATAAAAAGATCATAGACATTTTGGAGAGTCATGTCATCTTCATTCCCTGAAAGGGATGTATCATTGGATGAATGATCTCCAAGATTCTCACCAGTAGGTTCTGGGATTGAATCAGGAACAATAGGAGTGGGTGAAGGTGTTGGTGAAGGTCTGGGTGAAGGTCTTGGGGAAGCTCAAAAGTACCCTAACTAGGCTTGAGCAGAAAATGAGTAGGAGTGACTTATTGGGACTTCACTATGTGGGAGCAGGAGAAGGTGATGGTTGTTCATCAAATAGTCTTTCTGAGGAAGCACCCTGGTATTCGCTATTTTATACATATATTTTACCATGAAAAGCGACCCCAAAAGACCAAAAACATAATAAAAATTACATATATATGTTTGTTTTTGTGTTTGTGTATGTGCAGGTACGGATATCAAGAAAAAGAAAAAAAAATAAATAAAGACAAAACCGGACAAAGCCGAGCACGAGATCGAAAAGAGCACGAAAAAACGAGAACAACGGTGCCCTCGAATATTATTGGGCCAGCCCGTACTTAATGGGCCGGGCCAACCCAATATAATTTGAGCCCAACATAATATTCGGCCAAAGAAAAAATGTTACATTTGCAAGTGTACTCACGTGCGTTCCAACTTAAAGAAAAAAAAATGGCATGTGCCATTTCTCTATCAAAATGAGGATGAATGGTAACATGACACGTGGCGAAGATATACCATTTCAATTGGGCAAATAAAGGATGTTGGCTGAGTGTTAAATTTAAAAGACAAGTCAAGAGAATTTTAATTAATTCACAATGAAAGCACATGAGTCTCCACTATGAAGAAATAAGCAAATAAAATAGTCACACGTGGCCATCTATCATGAGACAAGTATGAGAAAGTATTCATACAAAATTGATCCAGTGGCCATTATTCATGCGTACAAATGAAGCTTACCAAAAGTCACACGTGTCCTTCAATCATCGGTTGGATTAAGTCTGAAAAATTGGTGATCCGAGGCTACACAAAAGCATGCCAATGATTGGCTAATAATGCAAGAATGATGGAGGACAAAATTACAATTCTCACCCTCACCCCCTTATAAATGTAACTCGACCCCCTTCATTTTTGGGGGTAATAGGTTTTAGTTTTATTATGTTTTAATTCGAAATTTTTAGCTTATTTTTGCTTTGTTTCAGCTTATTGTACTTCGTTTATTTTGCAAGTTTATCTATGTTATGTAATTTGAATGATCAAAGTTTAATGAAAGTTGTGGTTTTATACTTTATGGTTCGTATCCTCTCTTTTCTTGTTAGCTTATTCCATATGTTTAGATCTAGCTTATCTTTCGAGCTTATATCAGTTTCATGTTCTTGAGAAGCTTTGTTTTTCTGATTAAATAAGATGTTACATGGTTATTTCGATTCAACAAGAGCTTATAACACTTAGGTCATATTTTCGTTAGATTAAAAGTGATAATTGTCTAGATTTAGCATTTGCTTAATGAATCTCATTCGAGATAGTGTTCTAGCTTATTTCGTAGTTAAATACTTGCTTTAGTTAAGTTTTTGTAGTCGTGATGATTGTTGATTTTCATTTTCTTAATGGTAGAACTTATTAGATAATTTGTCTCATTTTGAAATTCGCATGTTTATTCGATTTAAGCTTGTGATCTCATTCTTCTAGTTGCTATTCGCTTTTGATTGTATACTCCGGTTTAAAAGTGCTTAATGATGTAGTTCGTTTCACACTTAGCATGCTAAATTTCATTTCATGTGTCCGGTTCTAAATTCCACGTTTGACCGATTGGTTTGTTATACATAATATCTAGATTCTTTTTGATTTCTTACTTAGGCTATTTCTAATGATTCAATAAAAGTAGTTGGGTTATTTAGTTTAACAGTAGGATGCGTCTATTGGCCGGTCAACTCATGAGGCGCGGAGCTTAAGGGTATATTTAGCTAGACCGAATTTTATTATTTGTTTTAGTTAAATAAATCGGGTGGTATTCGTTTAATTGCGGGTCTTCAATTCGGTTCATTTTCTATTCCTTTTTCAATTAATTAGTGTAGTTTTTGGATCCGTCAGTACTAACTATTGGCCTGTCAGTACTAACTTTTTCAAAGTCGGTACTAACTCCTTCCTTGACAGTACTAACTACATCTTCAGTACTCAATCTAACTTCATCAAACTCCTTTTCTTCATCCACCATTTCTTTTGTCCTCCCTTCACTTTGAGCATTTTCTGTTTCCATGTGATCAATTTTATCTTCAGGCATTACATCAAACAGAGGATCTCTTTAAACTGATGATTCTCCTTTTGCTTTCTTCCTCCTTTGTTTGGATACAGACGCTTTGTGCACCCTATGTTTCTTTGAGAAGCTTTTCCTTAGGAATCTTTGCTTCAATGAGACAGTCTTCAGATATGCTTTGTGATGTTTGATGACAGGTTTAGCTTGTTTCTTGAGCTTGTTGATCTTAGCCTTCAAGAGTTTGATTTCCTCGGCTTGATCTGAAACCTGTTGACATAAAGTGATACAAAGATCATAGACATTTTGAAGAGTCATGTCATCCTCATTCCCTGAAAGGGATGTATCATTGGATGAATGATCTCCAAGATTCTCACCAGTAGGTTCTTAGATTGAATCAGGAACAATAGGAGTGGGTGAAGGTGTTGGTGAAGGTCTGGGTGAAGATCTTGGGGAAGGGTCAGGTTGTTGCTCAAAAGGTACCTCACTAGGTTGAGCAAAAAATAAGTCAGGCAGTGACTCATTTGGGACTTCACTAGTGGGAGCAGGAGAGGGTGATGGTTGTTCATCAGATAGTCTTTCTGAGGAAGCACCCTCATCCTGAGTTGGTTGGACCAACATAGTATCAAACAAAGGTGTAACTTTGCCTGAGAAATGTTTGCACTTCTTAATCATAAAAGAAAAAACTTTACTAGTTAAACTATGTACAGGAAAGTGATCTAAAGGTACAGATATATTAGTTAATTTTATACTTAAAAATATAGAAATAAAACGAGGATACATGACAAACTTCTTCTTAGCCTCTAGATGTCTAAGCATACCATCAAAAATTAATTTGGAAAAATTATACTTCTGATTAGTTGTTAAACAAATTACAACGGTGGCAATATTTATAGGAATTTGATCCCAAGAGGTACTTTTGGAACTTAAATAATGATTAATTGTGTGAAATAAAAACCTCCATTGGGGTGAAAACAAAGCTTGATTAAATGTTAACACAGTTAAATCCCCTTCATATCCCATAAGCTGAATAGCATCAAAGATAGCTTGATTTGGTAATGTGTCTATCCCATCAGCATCATCAAAGATAAGATCAGTTCGGATTGATGCCTCAGAGATAAACACAGTCTTACCAGCTACTTTGGCAGTTATGTGCCTAACATTGTTGATTGTTTTGGACTTAGCAGATGTCCAAAACTGTTCAACGAATATGGTCGAAACAACAGGACTTACAGTGAGCGCATGATAAATATAACTTCTCTGAAGAAAATCAATGACTTCATGAAACTCGACATTCCCTTCAGTCTTTTCCAAGTATGCGATCATGTTGTGCTTAGGACAGGACTCAAGAGCAGCCATGTTACTTAGAAGAGTGAGATCGTCAGTAAGAGAGATTAGGGCTTGTAAAGAAGAATGACAGTTAGAGAGATTGCTTGAGTAAGTGTGCGATTAAGATGGATTCTTATAGGTTTCGGAGACCTAATTTTAAAGAAAACATTCCAATTTACACTTTGTACCCTTGGCGGTATTTTTCTCCAATGTCTCTTTAGCGGTACAAACTTTGCCCAGCGGTACTAACTTTGCATGGTCGGTACTAACTTTGTCCAAACAAAGAATGAACAATGTAAGTATCAG
This sequence comes from Tanacetum coccineum, assembly GCA_026074375.1. Taxonomy (NCBI): domain Eukaryota; kingdom Viridiplantae; phylum Streptophyta; class Magnoliopsida; order Asterales; family Asteraceae; genus Tanacetum; species Tanacetum coccineum. The sequence goes on from BQNB010040096.1 coordinate 23,210, forward strand.
GAATGCTTCAGCACCATCAGTAACTCTTCTCAGTGACTCTCTAAATCTTCTTAAAGCGTTGACAAGCATCACTTCTAGTTAATATGTATCCATACACCAAAAATTTCATACAAACTATACAACTATACAACACTAACTAGTTGCTAATATTTCTACTAATAGTAGTACTTACTTCTAGGGATAGTTTAAAAGCATACTAAATCTCTAATCTGAAATTGTTTGCTTGAGATGCATACTTCCCTCGTCAATAACCATACTCACCAATTTACCTGGCACACATCGCTCCATTGTTACGCATCCCCTTTGTTGTCAAACATGACATAGACACGTCTCTTGGTGGGTCGAACCACACCGGCAAATACTCTTTGGATGGTCTACATAATCTCATGTCTTCAAAATGCTTCACAAGAGAATTCTTACTCTGAATCCAAGCACGAACAACTTGAGCAATCTTCTTACTCTTGAACAACGGCCAACTCTTTCTGGTAATGCAAACATGAGATTTCCAAACTGCTTCAGAAGTCGCAAAGTTCACAAACGTATACCCGACATTCAGACAATGCTTAACATCAGTTGGTAGAAAGGTGGAGCATAAGGGTTTAGGGGTTTCTTGGAACAAGTTTGATTTGCCATGGTGTGTTTTACCTCTTTCATCCACAGATGACCCACTAAAAGTACGGTAAGAAAAAAAATTAGTTCACGTTGAGTAGTGTTCATAATTAGATGTGTGTGTGTGTTTTGGGGTGAAACTATGCGTGTGAGAGAGATGATATGTTCAGGAGATGAGAGGTTTTATAGACAATACTTCATATTGCCTCCCTTTAACCAATGTAGCTTATGGATTTATCATCCCAATTGAAACAACCAAGAACTGAAATCGGCTAACATCAAATGCCTTGGTTAGTAGATCAGCTACATTGTCATTAGTGTGGATCTTAAGCACCTGTATGAGTTTCTTCTCATAAGCATCTCGTATGAAGTGGTGCCTAATAGCAATATGCTTTGTCTTCGAATGATATACTGGATTCTTTACAATGCAAATGGTGCTTTCATTATCAATGTAGATCTTTGTGTTCATGAAGTTGAACCCATAGTCTAACATTTGATTTTGAATCCATAAAACTCCATTTAAAGTTTCTTCATGGTTTCAACAAATTCCCTTTTTTCAAAGGTACGCATCTGGGTTTTGTTGATGTGCAGCATTAATTGTTGGCGCATCTCCATCTCTTGATGTTTAACTTCCCTGTAAAAAGTAACAGCTTTCCATGCACGCATACCCTTTTTAACCTTTAACTCGTCAATAATTCCCTGTCTTTTTTTCAAACTTTTGTCAATGTCTTTCACAACATCTAACAGTTTTTATGCTATTTTATTGTCGTTCGCAACCTCCCTTTCCATTTGCACAACCCACATAAGAGCATAATTTTTGGATTTTGCGGCTTGTTCTAGTTCTTGTAGATGATCACCTGTTTTTGAACGTTCAAGATTAGTTTTTGAAGTTTCTATGCGTTTGCACTTCATGTTTGTTTTGGAAGATCAACCTTGTGATCTAGTGTGTTAATTTATATACGGGTTTGTGTTAATGGTTATGATGTTTCTTAACCCTTAACGGATTATCACGAATAAATATGAAGAGTTACGATGTATCGTTCGTCCCTAAACTTATTTATATTATTGCCTACTTGGTCCATGGACGTACTATTCCCTACCGTATTGTTTCCCGCAACTTCTATAAATTTAATGCGATGTATCGAGTCGTGTGAGAAACAGCCAGATACATTGCAACTCGTTATTACAGTATACGTATTACCTTTGGACAGTCAATTGCATTAAATTATTAGTTGATATTTAAGGGGTGATACTCCCAATCATTTCAAACCCAGAAACATTTTCAACTCAAAACACATTCAAAAAAATCCCAATAAACAAAAAATGGCATACTTCCCACGACTAGATGAACTTACGGTAGCTGCTAATTCTAGGGGTTTGTTTGAAGGGATGTTGGTGTACTGTGATCGGGAGAATGCGAGAGATCTTGAGTTTGCAAACGGTCTCGACAACTTATGGGTTGAGTTGCTTGAGCGTACAAACGAAAGGCAACTGTTTATAACTGAACTGGAGGGTTTGTGTCCATCAGCCAAGAGGTACAAGATTCTTGAGTGTCTTAACGAGGATCAAAAATAAGATCTTATTCACTTACTGTAGATTAGAAAGTGATTTTAAGAAAATATCGGCAGGTATCAAGAAAGATTGCTTTGATTGAGAAAATCAAATCTTTGTAGGAGTCTTGTTTGTGTCGATCTTTTACTATTGTTGTATTAGATTTTAGGGCATGTTTAAAATGTTATTGAAAGAACCATCTTCTTAATATATCATGGTTGGTTAATTTTATGCTTTTATTTGATTGTATTGCTGCTAGAATACTTTTTGATGTTAAGATTACTACGTGGGTTAATTTCAACTAGGGAGAACACACGTGGAAAAAAAGAGAGTAAAAGTTGCACCGTTGGTCCCTAAGGTTAGTATTCGACACGTGGACCCTAAAGAGTTTGTGTTGCACCGTTGGTCCCTAAGGTTAGTATGTCTATATTATCCTTTCCCGCCTTCCACATGTCTTCTAAAGGAAGATGGTTTTAAGGTACTATGCGTGTCATGATAGTGCTAATTAATGAAAGTTATATATATCCTAGTGGATGTCAGCCATCGAGCCGTCGTATCTTAGATATCTAATTATTAGATTCCCTGTTTTACCACAAATAACTTATTTTGCTATTTAAGTGTTCTTACCCAACTTCAATTTCAAACCAAATTTTCAAACCAAACGCTCCTCGGTCAACAACAATAAAAAACAATGGCCAACTTCCCATGTCTACAGGAACTTGCAGCTGCGGGAAACTCGAACAATTTGACTGACGCAATGTCGGTCTATATTTAGATGGAGATCAACGCAGATCTCTAATTTTCAGTTGGATTAAGCCAACTATGGGATGTGTTATACAATCGGGTTAATGAAATAAAAATGTTGCCATCCGAGCTGAATCTGTTTGGAGGTCCATTAGCGGTCCAATGTGCTGAGTTTCTCAAGCAGTTGTCCAAAAGTGAAGTGCTTAGGATGTTGGAGCTAAGGAAGATGATAGCGGAAGTGCACATCCAAGTGCATAAAAAGATAGATTTCCTTACCGTTCTTATGTTCTGTTGATCAGCTTCTGGTTATTTGGGTTATCTTTTTTTGTTTTTTGTTTTTTTATGTCGATGGGGATGAATGGATGATGATTAGGTTGGGCAACTGTCTTTTAGGTAGATGGTGATGATGGTTGAGTTTGGGTCATGCCCCAAATTCTGTTTTGGTAGTGTACAATAACTGTACAAAGTTTATGCGTTAGTGAATATATGTTAGCGTTAATGTATCTTGTTTGTGTTTTGATATCACAATGTTGTTGACACTTGTTTGGGTGTCTGGTCGATTCATTCCCCCAAGTACATAAATTACCCTGTTTGACCATTCGAAGTCAAATTTATTGAATATGCGTTATCACAATGCATAAGATTGTCAAAAATTGCCTAACTTGTAGGCTTTTTATAACCATCTGAAAGTTATAACTTAACTATTACATCATAAAACTTAGCAAAATATCAACTACCAAATACAAATAACACCAATAGGTCTTTATCAGCCTTTCTTTGGCTTTTCATCATTGACCATCTCTTCTTGGGTGACTCTAATCCTCTTGCTTGGTCTACTTTCTCCAACCTGTTCATCATCCAAACATTCATCAGTCACTTCTTTATCAGATGATAGTGCTTCAGCTTGATCATTAGCCATTTCAATGACCTCTTCAGCAACCCCTTCATGAACGTTGTTTTGAGCAACCACAAGCTGAATTGGTTGGTCTAACCCAATAAAGAAGTCTTCATTATCACGTTCAACCATTTTTAAAACTTATAGTGAACTGTACCCTTTGATATGTAAAGAAATGGATGGGATAATTTGTTTTGGTGATACGTGCAAGGTTTACTTATAGAGGCGGGATAATTACCCGGCAAACTAAAAGGGACATTTTATGGATCCGGGACCAAACTTGTAGTTAAGATTATCAAATTTATTAAAATTTTAAAAAATACAAAACTTTTTATCTGTTGAGGTACCAACCGTGGAATTGATTGTTGAATGTATGTGAGAGGGGTCAAGCGCGTTATCGTATCATAAACCAAACACCCCCATTTAAGGGTGTTTATAAGGGACCAACGGTGTAAATTAACAAATAGAAAAAAGGCGGGAGATTTACATGTGTGAACAAGCAGTTCAAGGACCAAACATTAAAAATATATCTATAAGTTCAGAGACTACTAATGCATAAAATAATACTCACCAAAACCATCGCCTGTTCGTGTAACATACATAAACAAAATACCCAATAACCGTATAAACCTTAAATCTAAACAAAATACCCAATAACCAAATGGATGTAAGTGGTGGTAGTGGAAGCAACTCTCCTGTCTGGCCGATTGTTAGTATACCCATGTTTAATTGTCTTTTTTATGCATTGTTCTTTTCAGATGGTCTATTATTGATTTCACTTTTATTAATCTTTATAGATAACAACGGTGACGTAGATATGAACGGCACGATAGATAACCTAGAAGAGAGGATAGCGAATCTAGAAATGGTGTTTGCCTTCCTTAAAAATAAGAAGATGCTTGAAAAACAGGAAAACAAACCGAACAGAGGTAACACTTAATCTGATATATCTTGTGGAATTAATAGCTTTATTTATTGATGATGTACTAATAATTGTTCCGTTATCGCCCCCAAAATTGGACCTTTAGTTAATGCGTCTCCAGTAAATCTAGTTACAAATAGTTTGCTAACCAAACATTTTTGTTTTCTGTAACACCTTCTTCTGATGTACAGCCGATGAGGACATTGTAGAATTAGAAGTTGCATCTAAATCAAAAAGTTCCACCTCCAAGCCAAAAATTGTTACAGATCATAAAGTTTTAACCCAAAAGGTTCAAACAAAAGCATTTTCTGTTAAAAGCCATGTTCCAATAAGGAATTGCATACTAGGCCTTCTAACAACGCATACATGGGCTTGTATTAGTAACAAAACCTTTGGAACAAAAAAACAAAAAGATGCAATAGTTGCAGGTCAAGACAGAAAGGGGAAAAAGAAGGTTTTAACAAGAGGGATTGTTGTTTCAAGTTAACAATAGACACTTTAAAAGTGGACATGTTTGTTTGTGTTTAGCGGTGGTAATTTACCAACAATGAATTTGTTACCTTTAATGTTTGTTTGATCATACATTGGATGGTTGTTGATCAAACAGTTTATGTTTAGTCATCTAATATTTTGCTTATGCATGTTATGCCCTTTTAAATAATGTTGCTTGTGGCTTATATTGTCGCTTGAAGTGTTGTGCTACTATGTTTTGATAAGTTTCACTTTTACAAGTCAAATTTGAGTGGTGTCTATAATACAAGTCAATCTATCCAAAGGTAGTTAAGGGTGTGTTTGATTTTAAGGGACCAACAGTGAGAGTTTAAACTATCCAAAGATAGTAAAGGGTGTGTTTGGTAATGCCAATAAATACTTATATTCCAAAATTAGTCCCTGCGTCGTATTACCTATTTATTGAAGCATGTGTCAGACTGGTGTGTTCCCACATTGATTTAACAAACTATTTGTATTCCATTTTAATAATTCCGGCAACAACATGGAAAATCAAAACATAACGAGGATGATGACGCAAACTCGCGTCACTCGTGGTCGAGAAAAGTGTGCACAACCACATCTAGTCTTTACAAATGACGACCTTCTCACTGAAATATTAATCTGATTACCTATTCTCTGTATTCATCTCTTTACAACCGTATCAAAACAATGGCTACAAATTCTAACTTCCCCTGATCTCACCGACAAACACAGGAAAATCCCTAACCTTGATCCTCCTGTTGGTATTTTTGCTAATCACTTTAGATCTTTATTCCACTGTGATTTTGTGTCGTTAGATTCGAGGCTTAACTAAAAAAAATCTACTATGTATCATTCATTTGGTTTCGATAAAGAAGGTGATCATGTTAGGATATTGCAGTCTTGCAATGGTTTGCTTCTGTGTACTGGTTCGGAATGGCCCTGTTTTTATTACGTCTATAATCCATCCACAATTTTGTTTAAAAGGCTTCCTCTAGCAAATTACTACTCGCGTGATGATTCAGGTTTTTTTAGCTGTGGTGCATTTAGATTGGCCTTTGATCTTAGAAAATCAATTCACTACAAAGTGGTGCTAGCTAAATGCCTATCTGGTGACACGTGGATTCATATTTACTCTTCATAGACTGGGAATTGGAGCTTCTGCAGAGACCGGTTTATCTACTTCAGTTTTGATCATTTTGAAAATGCAATATATTGGAATGACGCCTTCCATTGGCTAGAGGGGTTGAATAGAGAGCTTAAGCATTGAAGATTAAGTATTAAAGACAATGACTATCCAATTATGACAACCTTGGATATTCCTCATGGGTTTCATAGGGGAAGGAATTTCTTAGAGTCTTTTGACGGCTATAGTAATGATCCAATGTTACTGCTCATGGAAATACCTCATATGTTGCATCTTAAAGGGAAATTTTTCGAATCATGTGGGTGCCTGCTTCGTGTATGCAGAGATGATATTGGCTCTAACGATTTTACTATCTACGAGATAATGAAAGGGTCTTCCGTGTGATCGGTTAGGTACCTTGTTAATATTGAGCAATTAATGCATCCACTTCCCGAATGATGGTCGATTCGGACAAGTGTTTGGAGTATTTGTTTGGAAGAAGGGGAAAGGATGCTTTTATGGTCATAAACATATCCGAAAAGGTTGTAAAATACAACCTAATATCAAACACTACCACTGAGATCTTTGTTATTAGATCTAATCAAAAGGATGGTGATGATGATGATGCGGTTGAGTTCATTCCACCTTTTGAAGTTGATCATAACATTTATGAGTTTATTCCGTCTCTTGCAAGTATGTGATTATCAGTCTTTGTAAAATGGTTGTTAGAATTTGATGTTAAAATTAGGCCATTGGGTAATTCGGTTCTGTCAAATGCCTAGTTAAAGTTTGTAATCTTTTGATTGTTGCAGTAATATGTATTGTCAAGTTTTACATTTACATGTCAATCACTTTGTTTGGTATGATATATTACGTGCAACTAAATTTCAGACTCGGGTTTTATGACTTGTTTGGGTGGAAAACGAAAAAAGGCAAATGGGAAAAAAATAGACATGAGGGACCAAACGCACGAAAGCAAAAAGACAAAAAAAAGAACAGTAAACGTTAATGTAGTATACTAAGGGCTAGGGACCAAACGTGCAACTAAGAATAATAGTGAAAAGACGATTGTGCCCTTCAACAGAAGGGCGACGTGGCAAGGATGACGACGGAGATAACCGTCGTTACCCATAACGGAGCTCCAATGACCAAACAGGTAACTACAATGTCAAATATGGACCCCGTATAAGAGTCCCCGTAATCTGGGGACCAAACGGGCAAACAGGGTGGAGTTTGGGGACCAACTGTGTAATTTACCCTAACAAAAATGTTAATTCTTCCTACAAAAACATCCTACTAATCTTCCTACACGCATGATTTTGACAAATTGAAAAACTGACGGTTTATATTTAGAGATATAATAAATAGAAATAATATATATTATATGATTGTATATGTAAGAGGATAAGTATGCTGATTTTGCATGAGGCTTCAGCAACGCTTTTTATTTAAAATAAAAAAAGTTTTAAATTTTGTTACCATTTGAAATTAGTCAATGTTCACTTTAGTGGCGCCGTTCTCCCTGGCGGCCTTTAACGGTGTCATGACGTAAGATTGGCGGCGCCAATATGGCCTCCACATTTAACGGGTTCGTGCACGATGATACTTAGAGCTCAATTACACAATATACTAAAGATGAGTATGTTATTTTGTCATCTTTTGCAGTCAAAAACAGGGATAACCCAAAAGGCAGCCCAAATCATATCCAACAATAATCTTGGGCTTGGTACGCTATGGTTGTTTCGAGTATAAACAGAATTGGAACTAAAACATTTTATCAAAATCATTTAAACGTCAAGGCTATGAAAAAAATATTATCAAATGTAAATTCTTATAACATGCCTACTTATAAATTAACTTTGTTATATTCAGTGGCATTTGGTTATTTTT
>BQNB010040096.1:31967-46774 GCA_026074375.1 Tanacetum coccineum
ATTTATGTTCATTTAGATACCAAACTTTATTTGGATACTAAAGGACTAATCCTCACCCTCCATCTCCATCTTGATCAAATAGATGAGATTAAACCCAAAACTCATTTTCATTCTTTTTTTTCAAATATTAATATCTCTCAAACAGTTAATCGTTAAGCGAAAAAAATATATCAACAAGACGAGCATTTAATTATCTTTCTATAGATATATACTTTGATATACTTTAGACAAACTTTTTTTTCTTCATTTTTTCATGTTTTTTCGTCTTTTTTTTCTTCTGGTCGTTGAAGCTTGCATGAGAAATTACATGTGATTAAATACTAATAAAATCACATGTGATATTAGTGTTAAATCACATATGATAAAATCATATATGATATTAGTATTAAATTATATATGATGTAATTCTAATGCAATCATATGTAATTCGATGTTAGTATTAACTCACATGTGATTTTATACGAATATTCAAATTAGTGTTTAATGACATGTGATATTTTCATGCAAGTGTAAACAACGAAAAAAGAATGAAAAAGGTGAAAAAACGAAGAAAAAAAAGTTTGTCGAAAGTATATCAAAGTAAATCAAATCTTTGTAATATATTTGTAACCATTAAATCTTACCGGTAGATCAAATCTTGCTTTATGTTCACATCCTTCGGTTAATTATGCATCCTCACACCTCCTTAGTTCTTTGTCACTTCTACTTTGACCGTATCTGAAACCATATAACTTTTTTAAAAGGCGTGAAATCCGATAATAATAAGTTACATAACATAACGCCACGCTATTACACAATGCACACTTTTGCGATGTCATGGTTACCTTAAATTTTTGCTTTGAATTATCTTTACTTTTCTATGCATTGTGCACACAACTATTCCATACTTCCTGGGTGGCTAGGTTTCATAACAAAAAGTATGATTTAACACTAATATCATATATGATTTTATCCTATTACACCTGCTAAAGAAAACAACATTTGTATTTTCTAACTATAGGAGTAATAACTATAGGTTTCATCCTATTACACCTGCTAAAGAAAACAAAAGTATTTTCTTATACTATTTTATAAGGACAACAACACATCAACAACACCTATAGCTTTTTGGCTACTACCGAAAGTTAGATATATCAAACACGGACACATTAAGATTAGCACTTAAACACACAAAAATCTAACTATATATATAAAAAAATAGGGGTTCATAGGATACGTCAAATATACGTACACAAAAACACAAATAACAAAAAAACAAATCTTTACTACTACTTGCAATACAACACATCTAAATCATCAATCAAAGCAAACAAACATAAACCCACAACTCAATTACAAAAAAAAAAACCCTAAATCTATTACACATTAGTTGTTGATATAAAATGAATTTTTAAACAAAAAACATACATTTGATTAACTTTTTTTTAGAACGGCAACTATTATAAAACCAACTAGCAAGAAGCTAGAAAAAGAATTACAAAGAGACGAAACTGATTGTGGTGGTCGGGTGGCAGAGCCGGCCCTAAGGGTAGGCAACGGACGAGGGCATCAAATGAACAGGGGCAAGTTTTTAGTGTTGTGACTGGTTTTATATGATGAAGATGGTGTTGTGACAATGAAATAGAAGGGTAACATAGGGAATCGATCTCAATAACTACTACCATCTTGTTAATCGATCATAGACAAGCCTGAAATAGTGAGATTATTTCTTTGTGATTGATTTCCTTATCGAGTTATTTTCGTGATTTGATGATCAGGATCTATAGGGTTGTTGTTTTCGATTTAGGGTTTGCTTCTTTGTCGTTTTCCCTTTCTTTTGTTTTTTTCCAATTAAATTTCCAATAAAAAACCTAATCCTAATTCCTTTCAAATCCAAAACCCTAACCCCTCGTTTTTAGGTTTTTTTGCTGTGATTTTTCAAATTGGTGATATCTTCTTTGTTTTGATTCAAATGGGTTCTAAGAGAACTAAAGAGGATGATGTGCTGAAGATCTCCACGTCCGTGTTCGTGACTAATTTTCCTGAGCAAGCGAGTTCTAAGGATCTATGGAATACGTGTAAACAATATGGGCATGTGGTTGATGTGTTTATTCCTAACAAAAGATCAAAGGCTGGTAAGAGATTCGGATTTGTGCGTTTTATTAAAGTTTTTGATGTGGAGCGTTTGGTTGGTAATTTATGTACGGTGTGGATTGGTAGACATAGAATTCATGCTAATGCTGCTAGATTCCATAGGCCTAAGGGTTCTACTAGCAGTCATCAACCTGCTATGAAAGGAAAGATCAGAGACTCATCAATTGGGAATACTAAGGACAATGGGCATAGGGATGATGTAAGTTCCTATGCGAATGTGGTAAAAAATCAGAGCCAAGGGAATGGGGAGAATGATAGCAAGCCAGTGTTGGTTTTAGATGATTCTTGCGTAAACACACAGGATTACTCATGTTGTTTAAATGGGAAGGTGAAGGAGGTTGGAGTGTTAGAAAATCTAAAAGTGGCATTGGGGAATGAAGGCTTCACCGATATTGATTTAAGATACATGGGTGGTTTGTGGGTTATGATTGCTTTTGACTCGGTGGAGGCAAAGGAGAAGTTTTTGTTATCTACAGGAGTATGTTCGTGGTTCTCTCAGCTAATCCAAGCGTCTAGTGAATTCACTACTGATGAACGAGTTACTATGGTGGAAATTGAGGGTATTCCTTTAAAAGTGTGGAATGAAAATACTTTTATTCGAATTGCATCAAAGTGGGGAACCTTGTTAAATGTGGAGAACTTGGAGAAAGGAAATTACCATTGCAAAATACTTTGTCTTCTCACTAAGAGTATGTCTCACATATTTGAATCATTTAAAATTAATTATAAAGGTAAGACGCATTGGGTGCGAGCCATAGAGATTCCGGGTTGGACTCCAGATTTGGATGATCAAAATGATGAGGAAAGTGACTCAGAAGATGCAGAATGTGAAGAAGTTTTTAAGAAGGATTTCGGTGAGAGTGATGAGGAGGTACAAGGGGAAAATGATGTTAGTAGGGTATCTGATACAGATGTTGAGGAGGAGAATCCAAAATCCAAGGATGATGTTGTTTCTAGTGAGCAAAATGGAAAACAATCAGAAGACCCGTTTAATATTTATTCTCTCCTTAATAAAGATAAGATGAAGAATAATAAGGAGGCGAGCACAAAAGAGAGTTTGGAGTACCCTCCTGGTTTTACACCAAGAGAGAATGATGTTGAAAATGTTGAGATGGATAATCAGAAGGATAATTGTGATGGTGAATTCGGGAATGTAAACAATATTTCTGATGAAGTGAATTTTAGCTCGGGGTTTAACACGTACAAAAAAGCAGGTGGGGAATCTATGGACTCGGATCATTGTAGAGAGTCTGAAGGTTCTCGGAAAGGTGGTTTCATATTAATGTTGATGGATGAATTGGTTAAGGTGGGGACAAACTATGGGGTATAATATGGACGGGTGTATGAAGAATATTGAAGAGATCATTATCGCAGGAGCGGATGTGTTTTTCTGCTGAATATGTAGTCTTTAATATCAGGTCTTAACCCAAAGGTAAAAAAGATTGGGTAAGGCGTTGTGTGTCTTAACAAGGTGAATTTTCCTTACGTTGCAAGAAACTAATTGGAGTCTATTGATTTGTTTGAAATCAAAAGCTGTAGGGGTCTTTGCGTTTGATTATGTGCATTAGTGTCCTTCGGTTGGTTAATCAGGTGGGGATTTTATGTGTTTGGGGATCCTTATGCGTTTTAAGAACTAAATTAACGGCTTCAGATTATTTTGTTATGATTCAAGGAAATTGTTATTTCGGTGTATGCCCCGCAAGAGTTGTCAGAAAAGAAAAGTCTATGGGATTATTTATGTTACGTCATTGATAATTGGAAAAGTTCAGTGATTATCATGGGTGATTTTAATGAGGTCCGTAATAAAAATGAGAGATTTGGACTATTTTTTTCAACGTGATGGGGCGATGCTTTTAACTCTTTAAATCTCATGCGAATTTAGATGACGGTTTCCAATGGTGGGTTGTTCTTTTAATGTGTCACAGATCTGCTTCAAAGACGAGTAAGCTTGATATATTATCATGTACGAAAGTTTACTGAAGTGGTGGTCATAATTTTTCAGCACATCACCCTAGAAGATTTTTATCCGACCACCGTATATATTATTACGGGATCTACTCATGACTTATGGGCCTATTCATTTCGGTTTTTTTCATTACTTGGCTAGAAATGGTGGGTTTTGAGAACTTTGTTAATGAGGTGTGCGTGAAAGCTCGGTAGATAATTCTAATGCTATGATCAAAATGACGACAAGTTGATATATCTTAAAAATAAGATTACGTGTTTGAGTTGGCATGTGACAAAGTCGAAAACTCAAAAACATGTGCATAAAACAGGAGCTCGCAGATTTGGAGATGAGATTGACAAAGGAGATGCGTCGTCATGTTACTTTGCTATAAAATGTGCGGAGGTTTTAAAATTGATCAAGAGGTGGTCTAAATTATGTGCAAATGGAGAGTGTTCAAAAAGCAAAAATCAAATGGGTAATTGAAGGCGACAGAACTCAAAATATTACCATGGTATTCTTAATAAGAAACGAAATCAACTTTCTTACGAGGGGGTCTGGTTGGAAGGAGATTGGGTGGAAATCCTAATATGGTTAAATGAGTTCCTTAATTCATTTCAAGAATGGTTTGATAGACCTAAATCTGACGGCGATGCTTAATATGGAGTTTCCTCATCATCTGAATTCAATGCAACAACTGGATTTGGAAGCCGAAGTGTCAAATGAAGAGATTAAAAAGGCGGTTTGGGATTGTGGTGTTGATAAATCTCCGGGGCCGGATGGATTCACATTTGGTTTTTATAAAAGGTTTTGGAGTTTAATAGAAAAAGATGTGTTGGCGGCGGTGAAATATTTCTTTCATTACAGTCGCATTCCAAAAGGGTGTAATTCATCTTTCATAGCGTTGATTCCGAAGACTCCCGAAGCAAAAATGGTGAAGGATTTCAGACCGATTAGTCTTATTGGAGCCTTTATATATAGAATTGTCAAAATTTTGGCTAATCGTCTTGTGGTGGTGCTTGGAGATATTGTTAATGAGGTGCAATCGGCTTTTGTTGCGGATAGGCAAATTCTTGACGGACCATTTATACTTAATGAGGTTTTGCAGTGGTGTAAGTTGAAGAAAAAACATTCATTTATTCTAAAAATTGACTTTGAAAAGGCTTATGATTCTGTTCGGTGGGATTACCTTGATGATGTCTTAAGAAAATTTGGTTTTGGTGAAAAATGGTGTGGTTGGATTCAAGAATGTCTTCGATCTTCTTGGGGATCGGTTTTAGTGAATGGAAGGGGAGCAATTCTACCGGAGAATTTCAGTTTTTTAAGGGCCTTAAACATGGTGATCCTCTTTCTCGTTATTTTTATTTTGGTTTATGGAGAGTCTTAACATTTCTTTTAAGAGTTGTGGATGCGGGCATGTTTATTGTATTGTGTCTAATTCGGTTATGCATCTTTCTCATATGTTCTATGCGGGACGATGCGGTGTTTATGGGGCAATGGAGTACTAAGAATATTGATACGATTATATATGTGTTGAAATGTTTTCATCGTGCTTTAACTCGAAACACAACGCAAAAATTGTACAAATCACCTCGACAACGGCGCTAAAAACTTGATTCCTTCGTGAGAACGTATCGGCAATAATATTCCCGTTAGAAATAAGAATTACTTTAGGAAAATTAATAATTATCCTCCCAGAGTCGAGTCCATGGCGAGATATGAATTTGAGATTCACGTTTATGTTCTTAATTTGATGCTTGATTATCAAGGAGTTTTGGTTTGTTTTTAAACTAAAAATATATTAATAAGCTAAATTATCAAGGATCCATGCCTATTTATCATATGTCTATATTCAAGGTGCCAATGAAAGTCCTTCAACGCATGGAATCAATTCGAAGTCGGTTTTTTAGTGGTGTCGATTTAAATAGTAAAAAATCGATATGGGTGAAATGGAGTAAGGTTTTGTGTTCTAAAGAGAAAGGTGGCCTTGGTGTTTCTAGTTTATATGCGCTTAATAGAGCTCTTATGTGTAAATGGGTTTGGCGGTTTACAACTCAAAAGAACTTGTTATGGACTAGGGTTATTAAAGCTATTCATGGCGAAGATGGGAAAAATGGTAGCGGATTCAAGGTTGGTTACAAGTCCATTTGGCGAAGCATTCTCCAGGAGGTGGAAACATTGAAGATAAAAGGTATACACTTAAATAATTTTATGCAGAAAAAGCTTGGCAATGGTGCGGATACTTATTTTTGGGAGGATTTGTGGCATGGAGACATGGTTTTGAAACAAAGATATCCTAGGCTTTATGCGCTGGAAGTGAAGAAGACTGTCGATGTGGCTTCTAAACTGTCACAGGAGAACTTGACCTGGTCTTTTCGTCGTGCTCCTAGAAGCGGAGTGGAACAAGATCAGTTGACGGATTTGACGACTTACGTGGAAGGTGTTGTTCTTGGTGTCACGCCTGATAGGTGGTATTGGACGCTTGATGGTTCGGGTGAGTTCTCGGTAGCTTCGGCTAGAAAGGTTATTGATGATAACAGGTTTCCGGAAGTGTCTACTCAAACTCGATGGATAAAAGCGATGCCAATCAAGGTTAACATTCATGCGTGGAAGGTGAGAATGGATTGTTTGCCTACCCGTCTTAATATATCCCGGAGAGGTATAGATATTCCGTCTATTCTTTTACCCGTTTGTGGTAGCGCCACGGAATCGTCAAGTTATTTATTTTTTGATTGCCTTGTTGCGAAAGATAATTTTCGCAAGATTTGCCGTTGGTGGGAGGTGGATTTCATGGAAGTGCATACGATCGATGAATGGGTTTCTTGGATAGTAAATCTTCGGATTCCTATCAAGCATAAAAGGTTGTTAGAAGGGGTGTGTTTTGGGTTGTGGTGGCTAATTTGGGCTTATCGTAATAAGTGTATCTTTGGTGTGGTTTCTCCTTCTAAGGCGGATATTTTTGATGATGTTGTGTCGTATTCTTTTTATTGGAGTCGGTTTAGATGTAATGTGTCGTTAGTTGAGTTGATTGGCTAAAAAATCATCATTTTGTAACTTTGTAATTTTTCTAGCTTCTTGCTAGTTTTTAATAAAGTGTTGTTCAAAAAAAATCTATATCTATACTACATATAAAAGAGATTGATATCTCTCTCCTATTAATTATTTAAGTAGTACAATACATATTTATATGCACATTGTACAAGCTATCTATATTACATATTTAAGTAACATATTTAAGTAATACATATTGTACAAACTAATATAGCACGTCGGTTACAAAACTTGAATTGAATGTTGTTATTATAATCATCTCCACTATTAATTTAATAGAAACATGTTCAAAAAAAATAAACTTCATACCATTGAAGTCCAAAAATAAATATGAAATGGTTTGCGATAAAGCTATTCTCAAAAATTTCCGTCACGCGTAAAGTCGTTATCACAAAAAAATATGTAATCGAAAAATATCGCTCGCCAAAAATATGATTACAGGGAACCCGCCGCTGCATTACGCGGGTACCCTACTAGTATTAAACTAAGCAAATAGATCTAAAATATATCTTAAACGAATATGTTTGTCAAGTGAGGTGAAAATATCCTTAAGTGTGAAGGTAAGTTTTTATCGATGAATTAGTACCCGTCTAATAAACTATTTTCTCACAACGTTGGTTTATTTTGAAAACAATCTTTTATCTTAGTATTAATTACTAGATTAATGACTAGTTATTCTTACGGCTTTTGCCCGTTTAAATAACCAAAACATAAATCTAAATAATTCACAAATTATTAATCAACAATCCCTTTTTAATTTTACACTTAAATCACTAATCACTACTCACTTAACAAGCATATAATAACTACTTACTAAACATGTCAACTAAACTAACAACAATTATCATAAACATTTTAAACTAATTAAACCAAGTCTACTAAGTAAAGAGAAAGGAAGGAGAGTAGAGCCTGATTGATGCAACAAAGACGAATTAACCAACCGATCTTATAAACTAAATAAAACACTAAGTTTACTTCTTAATTAGATTTTATTTAACTATTTACACTTAAATCAATAATCACTACTCACTTAACAAGCATATAATAACTACTTACTAAACATGTCAACTAAACTAACAACAATTATCATAAACATTTTAAACTAATTAAACTAAGTCTACTAAGTAAAGAGAAAGGAAGGAGAGTAGAGCCTGATTGATGCAACAAAGACGAATTAACCAACCGATCTTATAAACTAAATAAAACACTAATTTTACTTCTTAATTAGATTTTATTTAACTATTTAGTTAATAAAGTGGTTAACTTTATATACTAAAAAGCTTAGTAAAATCTATAAAAAGCTTTAAACTTAAAAATTAGATTAGCTTATAAAACCCTTAAGCTTCACGCCAAAGAGGTAGAATAAGTTCCATCACAATCAAAACTTAAACAATGTTATAATAAACAAGATTAACAATATAATAGGTTAGAGTTTAAACTAAATCTATAAACTAATAAAAATGGAAAATTTAGATCTAAATCCACCCGAAACCTAGGTGTCCTTCTTTGAAAAGCGAACGGGAATCGGGTATATTTAAAGATTAGATCTAAACAATAAGCCAAAAAGCTCAAAATAAGCAAATTGAATAAGCTAAGATAGCTTATTCGAAAGCTAGATAAGAAAAAGAAATCCGAAAATAAGCTTATAGCTTATTCGAATTATTTAAGCTTAAATCAAATCGAATAAGCTACAATAAGCTTATTTGATTGAGTGAAATTAAGCTATGAGACAATAAGCCAAAACTAGCTTACACGAAAATAAGCTAAAACAAAGCTTATTTGGAAATAAGCTAGAAAAGTAAAAGAAAAAAAGAAAATAAAAGGATTAGAAAAATAATAAGCTCAAGTGACTTCTTCCAAACACATCTTCATTAATAAGCAAAATGATCTTTTATAATTAGCTGGAAAATAAGCTACAATAAGCCCTACATTAAGCTAACAAAACTACTACTAATAAGGTACTATGTGTGAATTTACCTAATCTAACTCTTTCCTTAAAACTGGAAATGAGGGCCTTTTATAGCCCAAGTGAAAGTGGCGGTAATATCGTCATTTCCCACGCTTAAAACCCTCTTTTTCTCAGTAATTCCAATCATGCCCTTGACGCGTCTTTATTACAGCTACAATATTCCTTTCTGAGCCAATCATTGGCTAACACGTTACCTTCCAGAAGCCTCGATTTCTTGCGTCCTCGTACCTCAGACCTGCACACTCTAACCTCGTACTGACACACTTTGGATTACGCGTTTTGGACACGTGTCACTTCCTTATTCGCCAGCCGCCCTCGTAACTGCCACCTGGCCTGCCACCTCGTACTATGCCTACCACCTGACAACCTCGGACTGACATGTCAGTTTGACCTGTACTTGCACAGTCAAACTTGTCAGTAGCTGCCATGTGGCAGGCTGTGATTGGACAACCGCCGCCACCACATAGTAGAAGTGGTACCCACATGCCACGTCATCAACCACGTCAGCAAGTGGGACCCACTTGCTGATGTGGCAGGTCAACGGTCAACGCTGACCGTTGACCGGTCAATGTTAGGTCAGGCCAGGTCTGGATCAGCTCAGGTCGCTACGTGGCACCACCTGAGTGGATGGGGTCCTGCAACAATGATTAGATGACGGCACCGCCACCACGTTATAGGCTGTCATTGGACAGCCGCCACTGACGTGGCAGCCACGTGGCAGGTCAACAGTCAACGTTTATTGTTGACTGGTCAACGGGTCAATGGGTCAGGTCTGGATCTGGTCGGGTCGGATCTCGGGTTGGGTCGGGTCTGGATCGGGTCTGGTCGCCACGTGGCACCACCTGAGTGGGCCACATGTAAATAGGAATAAACCCTCACCCAACACAAGCCTGATCGACATGCCTGGGATTCAAACTCGGGACGTGGAGGTTGGGAACATAAGGAAACCCACAAGACTAACTACGTTGGGCAATGGTCTTGTAATATATATAGGTTTAAATTCCTTTTAAGGCCTTTTTAGTCTGGTTCGGTTCATTGATTAATAAAGGGTCAAATTGGGTTTGACTTGTCCAAATAAGAAAGGTTCAAAAGGCGAGAAAGGTACCGATAGATTCATAATTTTGTGCTCTTTCCAACAGAGTACTCGGGGAATTTTTACGAATCCATTTGTATCTCGATAAACGTGAAAACGTCGTCGAAACTCACCCGAAAATCAATGTTTTTGCTTTGTTTTCAATCCTTTGTACCTGCAAGATATAATAACACAAACCAAACATATTTTCAATATAATTACTCATATTTTATGGTTATTAGTCCAATTTTGATTGTTTTTAGAGATTAAAGTGATGTGTATTTAAGCACACATCATGTGTGTTTTAAGGTAGGTGAATGACTAGTTTATATAGGACTTTTGGTTAACATGTCCATCAATGCTAACATATGTAACGGTCATGATATAATGTACCATTAAAGAGTATTTATCATAATTTGACTAATTTTAGTTGCATCATTAATACACATTAATGTATATTTATCATGATTTGACTAAGTTGGGTTACATCATTAATACACATTGTAACCGACAATTCAATATGGATGATTATGACATTAATAACATGTCACAATATTACAGGTAATACATCAAAAAGTACTACAAACATTGTCTACCAAAAAGTACTTCAACGCCTTGGATCTAACATGAACAAGTGTGTACATCTATATAACTAATTTTTTTCTTACGATTTCTTTAGTTTACATATAATCTTATCGCATACTTTATTTCTAAGATTACTTTTTTTTCTCAAACTATTAGGTGTTTACAGAATGAGCATGGGCTACTTTTCATATTTAAGACTATCTACCTGTTGAATAAGAGGATACATGCACGCTCTTTTTTATTGCTATATTTTTATCGTGAAATTCAAATATTAAACTGGAATACAAAGAAGTACTACAAGGTATATGAACAAGGTTCAAGAAGTATGTACAATTTACATTTAAAATGTTTTTACCATATTTTAAAATTCTAATCGATTATTCGTCACAATCTTCTTTTACTTACATATTTTATTGAGTATTAGGTGTTTACAGAATGGACATTGGATATTAACTTGATTAGCGCTCATAGACGTTATTTGCTATTCAAGACCATCAAAGTTGAAGACGAAACTGCATGGGCGTTTATTATTATAACTGTTACAAACTCAAATGTTTATCGAATAATTCACGTATTCTCTTATTATTTCTTTCATATATTAACGGACATGTTTACGTTCTATTATTTCTTTCATATATATCTTACTTCTTACAAAAAAAATCTTTAAAATACCTCGTGAGTCCACGGGTCTTTAAGCTAGTTACATAATAAAAGATAACACATTTGAGCGTAAATAGGGAAACAATGAGATTGCTCAACTTCGCCACGTCAGCAAAATTGAACAATTTGATTGGCCAATTGAATTGTCTTACTCTTACTAAAAATATGCATCTTATACCTTATCGAATCGTTTATTCTCTAAATCCAAAATACACGTCAATTTCATATTTACCTAGGTTATAAATAGCGTGAGGCGTGACGTGACGACATGACCAAGTCTCACGCCTTAGCGGCTATGGCGTAGCATTTGCGTTTTTAAGGCGTGGCTTAAGGCGGCCCAAAATCTGAAAAATATTTATATATTTATATCATATTTCGTATATATCGAGTTTACATAAAGCGTTGTGCATGTGAATAAAGTTAAGAATTTATCCTTACATGTAATATTCTTCATTTTGAATTTTTTTTATCGGAGTTGAATCTAAAAGGCTCGCCACACCTCACGCCTTATCGCGCATTTTCATGCCTCATCTCACGTCACGCTAGAGTTGACGCCTTGGTCTATTTCATAACGTGGAGGTCACGCCTCACGCCTTAGCGACGCCTTGACACGCCTTTTAGAACACTGATATTTACCCAACATAAACACAAAATGCCATGTTTAGCCAAAAACAAGTTTTAACTACATTGCACATCACGCAATTCAAAATTCAAATTTTGTATTTTGGGTATATGCGTATTTATCCCTAAAATAAAACACATTTTGAACGTAAATCGTGAAACAACCAAATTTCACAATCACGCCACGCCATCAAAATTGAGCAATCTGATTACCTATTATCTCAAGATAAGGTAATTAACCACTCAAGGGTGGTTTGATGTGTTGCGAAAGCTTTAAATTTATAAGACTAGTTTTACTACCACACACGGGTAAAGTATAACCCACGTATGTAGTACTATATTTTCGGTAAGACCAGGTCGTCCACAGAGATTTGGTTATGTTCGTATAATCACAAGTTTTAAAAAAAATATAATAACTTTTTCAAGTTAAATAACAATTGACCGATAACTTATCAATGATAAAGAGATATGACTACTCGGATAGTTTCATATAATTTGGTGGCGATGGTGATAATCGTGATCTTAGATTTTATTCTTAACTTATAAAAAGGTTTTCTCGTCAAAAAATGTTTTCACAAATTAACTGTTTTAACTCAAGATTTATATTAGCTTTAACTTAATCAAGTGTGTCACGTAAATAATCAAGTTACTATTATATCGAATCTATTTTGTTTACCAATTAACATAAGCGGATTTCTCCAACCAAATGATAAAGGTCATAGACAAATCTTTAAAATTATATAGTATACAACGACCCTTTCGACCTATACCATCATGCATATATAATCAAAGTTGATGAACAAAGTTTAACAAGATTGAATACGATAGGATTGCAATATAAACTTAAGATTAACAAGATCACTATAATACCAAACGCTTTTTAATTATATTAACATAACAGAGTAGTCATAAGAGGTTTAGCCTCTCATCGCTACAGAGTTCATAATAACAAAGTTAAATAGAGAAATGAGATACATACGAGATTCACATAGGTAATGGATTACAGGATAACCCGTTTACAAATATCGAATCTTATTTAAACCCGAATTATACTAAATCTTATGAAACCGTCTTCGTTCTTGCCTGAATTTCGTATTTAAACTCCAGGGAATGATGAAGATTGAGAGAGAATTCTTGGTTGGAAGTATGTGTGAAATGAGGTAAAGTTCACCTCTATTTAAAGGCTGTTCGAGGGGCGAAGTACGACGCACTTTATTAAAAGTGCGGCGTACTTTGCCTATTGTCGGCTAAAATCATTAATGCTTTGGAGAAGTGCGGCGTACAAATATAAAAGTGAGTCGTACTTCAGGTATTTACTGTTTTCATTAACTCAAGGCTGAAGTGCGGCGTACTTGTGGAGAAGTACGACGAACTTGGTCTAACTTTTGGTCTTTATTCTTTATTATCTTCTAGCTAGTCTTCCACAAGGCGTAAACACTTGTATCTTAGATACTTTTGAGCTTTGACCATCTTCAAGTGAAACCTGCACATATTTTATGCTATTAAGTATTAAAAATTCACGCGAAATGATAAAAATATATACAATAACGCCGCTGAAAACATGTATAATTAAGGCGTTATCAGCGGTCTAGTGGCAAAAGGGTTTGTGGTATGTGAGGTCTCAAGTTCAATTCCTGCTAGGTGCAAACAACATTGAAATGTCCATGTCAATCTCCTTAAAAGGTGTGTGGGGGGGGAGGCTTTTTTTGTTTGAGTCTGTGTAACAGTGAGTTCAAACCCTGTAAATTAGTTAAGCAACATGTCAGAAACCATGATTATAAAAAAAAAGATATACGTAATTATCTTTAAAATATAAATCGAGAAACAACGAGATTTCTCAATCACGTCACGTTAGCAAAATTAAGCAATCAGATTAACCAACTATCATACATCACAAATCGTTTATTCTCCAAACCAAAACACACCCCCGCTTTAAACTCCACCAAACTCCCCCTCCCCTTCTCACCGACTACCAACTTCCCCAACGCCGATACCGCCCTTTTTCTAACCAACCAATCCTCACTCCCCAAAAACTCCACCAAACTCTTCACCACCACACCCAACAACGACCCTTTCCCTTTAAACCCCTCAACAATTTCATCACCTTCGCCATCGTCTTCAACAAATAAACATTCTCAGCGTCCCCATACACCCTCACCTCATCATAAACCTCAACCGCAACGTATAAACAGATCGCACCCCCAATTCGCAAATACGTCACTCTCACCTCCAACCACCTCAACCAACGACCTAACAACCGTAACAAACTCCACCAATGTTACAACCACCCTAACCGCCTCCACACACGCCTCCCTAACGCCGTTACACTCATTGTCACGTAGCCGCTTGACAATCGCGGTCATGATATTGCCAACGAGGTGTGACGTCATGTTCCTCCGGCGAGTGACGGCTAAGAGTGAGAGGAGCTTGAGGTATTTTTTTCCTAAGAGGTGATTTGTCGGAAGGGGAAGTGGATGAGACGTAGGATATAAATTCGAAGCAGGTGTCCGGGGTTAGATTTTGGCCTAACCCTCATGGTGGGTCATAGGAACATATATGTTGAGCTATTTCAATGAATTTTATGCAAACTTTAACGAATACTAGCATCTCAAGCACTCGTCGATCCATTTTATCGAGAGAGGGGAGGTGCCCCCAATGAATCTTGGGGTTAATATCTTTTGCTCTATTTTGTTAAACATGGTCTATGTTATCCACCGCCCAAACAGAATGACCAGTACCAAAAAAAAAAAAAAATAGCTAGACTATAGTTA
>BQNB010040097.1:1980-47628 GCA_026074375.1 Tanacetum coccineum
TCAAAAAATCATAACCTAAAACCTAATCTAACTATCCTAAAAGTGAGATCAAAAATTGGTGAACTACCGGTACTAACTAAAAGTTAGTACCGCTAGCTTTAAAAGTTAGTACCGCTAGCTTTAAAAGTTAGTACCGCTAGCTTTAAAAGTTAGTACCGCTAGTTCTAAAAACCTCTTAAAGTTTTCAAAAGTCATTTTATTCAAGCTGATTTGATCCTAATTTGTTAAAAACAGATTATCAAATGACAACATAAGGTACTTATGAACATATTTCAATTAGTGATAAGCACTTAAATAAGCTAAATTAATCTAACAGTACGAACTACACATGCTACCAGTACTAACTAGGAAAGTTGCACAAATCATTTTTGAACTGAAATCTAAGCAGGGTAAGTACTAAACAACATAATAAAGCATAAATAAGCAAATATAAATAACAAATAAGCTCTGTAAGCAGTTCTACAGTAAGTAAGAAAATCGAGAAAAAGAGAGACTTACAACACCCTTGCTTAAACAGGGCTGCCTAAGCTTTTACAAGCTGATCTACAAGCTAGTAATTTCCATAAGCACATCCTTTGTTTGCTTATCATCCAAAAAAGTAAGTTGTGGTGTTTTTGGGTGAATTTTTTTGATTTCTTCTTAACTACTTAACCTTTTTAAGTTACTTAGTGATAACAGCTTATCATTAAGCTATATTGAAAGCTTTTTTAAAACACAATTAAGCACTGGTTAATAATTTGAGAACTTGGAATTCAACAATTGGATTTTAACATAAAAAAATCATTGCTTCATTAATTCTTAAAAACAATACAAAGCTGAAAGAACAGTTGCAATAAGCTTTTAAAAGACTAAAATGAATTAATTTAAATTACAATTAAAATACAATAATCTAGAATAGAATAATGCCTTTTTGGCTTACAAAAGGGTCCTATTTATACTAGTTTCTTCATCCTTGGTCTTCCAGGTTGTGTTTCTTTTGTGAGACAAAAACCATAATGTGCTTGTTGTGTGAGGTGATTCTAAAACAAATCCCAGCCCTCAATTTCTTTTGTGCTTCTTTTAAGTCAATCACAGCCATCGAAATTACTTTGGAAATGGTGAGGGATTGCCAACATGGCAATTATAAGTATGGGGGGGGGGAATAGTGGAGTGGTTGAAATGATTTATCTATGGTGTTGAGTGGTTTGCAGGGAGAAGGTATGGGATGACATCCCCTAGTTGTACCTGGGTTTTGTTGGGCGGGAAAATATGGAGTTTGGCTAGGTTGGCAGCTTTGGCCCCTCATCTCTTATAACCTCATTGTAAACTGTGCCCCTTTTATGATATAATTTTTAGGGGTTTGGCAGAATTGGCCCCTAAAATTATACTTCACCCTCAATTTTTGATTTCAACCCTTGTCTTTTTGTAACACAACTTGAGGTTTGGCAGTTTTAGTCCCTCAGGTTGTATTTTCTTCATTTGGCTGACTTTTGACTTTGGCTACGATTTGACTTTGTCTTTTCCATCCCATGCTTGGCTTGGTCGTTTTTGGCTTTCTTTTTGAATATCCGTTCCTGCACAAATTAAATGCAAAACATACAAATACAATGTATTTTTGGTACGTTTTTAGTCATTTAAGTCCGTTTTTAATGGAAAATGGTATGTGTAATTAAGCACATACCACGGCTCATCTTTAGTTAACAAACTTTAAGAGAGGTATAAGGAGGGTTGATCTTATGATCTTCGAGACGATAGGAGATGGTTTTTAAAACGCTTCGCGCTTACCCGCTCCTCCATTTCTTTGTGCATTTTCTAGAAAGCTACCGTGCACTATTGACTTTCGGTTACCAAAAATATTTTTCTTTCTTATTTTTCTTTCTTTTCTTTATGTATTATCTGAAAATTCTATAAATATTCTTCTCTACCCCCATTTTGTTTAATTCTTCTCTTTATCCCTCCTTAGTTCTATCATCATGTATGGGTTTAAAGAATGTTCGTCTTGTGGAGCTTTGTATAATAGAGAAAAATGTTGTTTAAATGTGAGTTCCATAGACAATTTTGTTCGTGACCCTAATCCGATTTCTTATGATAAAACCCCCGACTCGTCTCAAAAACCCCCCACGTAATTGTTCTAAGTGTGGAGGTCCGTTTGGTGGTCTATATTGTCGATAATGTACTTGTGAGCGGTGTAGAAGAAATTATACAGATGAAGTTTGTGCTTTATGTTGTTATGAAGTTGAAAAATCATTCGTTAATGATTCAAATTCAAATTCTTTCATTGATTCTCCAAATATTTTCAACCTGTAACACCCTCAAATCTGAGCACGCAGCGGAATGTTTGAATATCTGAGGGCGTTACTTTATAGATCAATAGCACAAGATCTGAGAACGACTACTAAATGTGTCGTTTGAAAAAGATACAGTAGATTAACAAAATACTTGTTTGTTACATAAGCCCATGGCTTCAAATTGTTTAACAATATAAATAAAGATTCCGGTTTATAACAATTTTCCCCAAAATGTAATAAGACCCCAAATCTTAAGTGTTGACTCTTTAATTATTGACTTCCAATGTATCATCGCACCTCGTGCCTTATTGACCTAAAAACATGCTTAAAACGTCAACATAAAGTTGATGAATTTATATGTTTATGTAAATCAATAGTAGGACCGCAAGATTTCCAAGTGTATGATTAAGCAACAAATGCAAACATCATAAAAGGTAATTATATTTTCCTAAGCTCATGACACTGAAGCTCGACATATGTGAATGCACATATATTTGCCAACGAGTGTCCGTGAATGATGTGCTAACCCTGCAACATCCCAAATTCGACATGGTATGCGTTCGTTCCCGGTGATAGCTAGTCACCTGAACGGGGATTGTCAATCCCTAATAGATCTATCGATAACATTCGCGCCCATATAATGTAATTCCCAATCACATTTATGCAATTAACAGTTCATGATCATGGACATAATGGGTTATGGTAACTCAGGCAAACACGTAATCATGGTATAAAATGTACACTTGCGTCCAATTTGTAAAACAAAGCATGTTCTCACCCCAAGGATGTAAATCATTTAAATAATTGTAAAACATGGGGCTATGAACTCACCTGAGTGAATAGTCCTCTGGAAATTGATAATAGATATCCAAGTATGAATCACACCGTCAAATACCTAAGTAAATACGGCCAGTCTTAGTCTACAAGTTTAGGCTAAAGACTCAATGTATAAACTACAATAAATTTGCTAGTTTATATATACTGTTATCACTTGTGTGGTGGTGTACGTGTTTAATGTATTTGAAATTGTTTGATGGCTCTTGGGAAAACGGATATACTTTCTTAATAAATATACTTATTTATTAAGTCGTAAATTAAACCCGTTTAATGTCCGAATATATTAATATTCGACCGATTCTTTAAGCGTTTTATTATTTCACTTTTGATCACAAATATACCCTTAAGCTTCTAGATATTACACTTTAGTCCCTAGGTTTATAAAATATAAACATTTACACTGTAAACCCTTTAGTTTTGATAATTACATAATTAGTCCTTTAAGTTTACAAAAATGAAATTTAGGTCTTTATAGTTACTACTGGTAGATATAGTCATTACTACTGGTAGCATATTAGTTACTCCTGGTAGAATAATATTGTCATTAGTACTGGTAGTACTATAATGGTTACTACTGGTAGATATAGTCATTACTACCAGTAGCATATTAGTTACTCCTGGTAGAATAATATTGTCATTAGTACTGGTAGTACCATAATGGTTACTACTGGTAATGTTATAGTTAGTCCGGGTAGTACAAATGCATTCGTTAAGCTTATTTAAGTTTGCTTAAGCTGTTTGGCTTATTGATAAGCTCGGATGAGCTTATTTTGAGCTTATTGGGCTCGTTGGCCCAACAACCATTTACTGAAAATTAGTACCAAGGTCCATTAAGGTTCGTTTGGTTTTTAAAGGGTATAAGGGCCTATATAAGTTTCAATAAGCTCGTAGGTCACCTTAATAAGCTCGTAGAGCTTATTACCACTTCGTGGGTCCTACTGTTGGGCCTGTTGGGCTTGTTCGGCCTTATTGGGCCCGCTTGTGGCCCGTAAGTTTTCTTAAACATTTGATTCTTTCCTACGGGTTCATGTTTCATATAAGCCCTCGATAAGCTCATGGGAGCTTAATTATAAGTTGAGAGCCTTCACTAATAGGTCGTTGGGCCGGTTGGGCCCGAACGTGGCATGTTGGATCGTGAGAGGTCCATTGGTTTCTCTAACCATATATAGGATTCGAAAATAGTCTTAGCAATTATATTTCGTTTGTTAGCCCCTATACACTAGTCGTGTTACCCATGCAAACATTTGTTTAAGTCGTGTATACCTTCCAAAGCCATTGTGTCGTGTTTTTCCTTAAGAGTTTACGTATGGTTTTTCTCATAACGGATGGTTTTCAAAACCTTATTTGTTACTAAACACGTTACTCGTTTCCTTTATAGTTTTACCACCACACCAGTTGTTAAGTGTATTCATAATACGCATCATGCGTCCTTAATTCATTTATCATGCGTGTTCTCAAGCTAGTGTGCTATACATACATACATTTGACCCATAAGCTAGTCATTACAAAAAGAATACGCATAATACGATTGTCATGAGTTTGAATGTGACTTACAAAGGTCCTAGCGACTTGGTTATGTGTTGGAACGAGAAGTATGGCAACCCAAATGCGTTCTACATGACCAATAATTTACCCTAAGCTCCAAGCTTCGTAAACGCCCAAGACCTTGCTCGTGTAACTCTTTATGGACTTGTATGATAACTAGGAAACGTTTGTGGGTTCGAATGAAATCAAGGAGAGTGCTTGCTTGCGTTTGGTGACCCGAACACTAGACATAATTTTGTGTTTTCTTGTTTGCGTGTGTGTATGTTGTAAGAGTGTCAAATGGTAAGATATGAGTGTGTATTTATAGGCAAAGAACTAGTTAACTTTCCTAGTCCCTTAAACAAACCAAAACCGATCCTAAGGTGCATGGTTTTGTGGTTTCTAGTTGGTTTCCCATTGTTTTGGCTAAACCACTAAGTACCATCTTTAATTACTTGCATGATGTACAAGATTTAGCAAGATTATGAAAATCTTAGGGATTTAGGTATATACATGCATGTTGCCAAAACCAAAAGGGCAAAAGGGTGGCCAAATGGTCTTTGCCCATTGTGTAATAGCTTAGTGGGAACAATTAGGACAAGCATTAATGAGAATTAAGTTGTCCATGGTAATGAAGGGATCATTAGAGATATTATGGGATTTCTAAAGAGAGTGTGTGTGTGTAAACGGCCCCTTAGTAGCATTTGACACAAACAATTGATTAAATTTTGTGTTAAGGTTATAAAAGTGGGTATTGGTTTGAGTCTTGGTAAGTCTAGGTATTTCCGGGGTGTGTCCAAACGTATTTTATTGCGAAACGTAAACCTTTTTCTACTCTCCTGGTTCTAATGTTGTATACCCTAAAAGCCTTACTAGTCAATGAGTATCTAACAGAGAATCCATCATCAGATTTTCCATCAAACTTGCCAAGATGATCTAAGGTATTAAGAATAGAAACATGACACCCAAATGGTCTCATGAAGCTTAGAGAAGGAGTTCTACCTCTAAATAGTTCATAAGGTGTCTTGTTATGAGGCTTAACTATTATTACTCTATTCTGCACATAGCAAGCAGTATTAACTGCTTTAGCCTAGAATGCAGTGGGTAACTTAGAGTCTGCTAACAAGGTTCTAGCTACCTCAATCAGTGTCCTATTTCTCCTTTCAGCAACACCATTTTGCTGAGGAGTTCTAGCTATACTATATTCTTTTTAATGCCTTTCTTTTCACAAAATCCATTCATAACTCTATTCTTAAACTCTGTCCCATTGTCACATCTGATTATTTTTACTTTCTTATCAACTAGGTTTTCTATACTAGGTTTTCTATCTCAGTTATAAAGTTCTTAAGGATGCCACTAGTCTCATCCTTAGAGGCTAAAAAGAAAACACAAGTGAATCTGCTATAATCATCAGTAACCACAAGACAATATTTCTTACTCATGAGGCTGCTTACAAAAGTTGGACCAAACAAGTCCATATGCAACATGAATAAAGGCTGAGTAATAGAGTTTTGAACCTTGGACTTACATGAGGCTTTGTACATGTTTGGTCATTTTCAAAACATTTTGAGGGCAATCCTCTTACAAGGTTGTCCTTAACAAGTTTATTTATAGTTTTAAAGTTTACATGACCAAGCCTCCTATGCCATAGCATTGATTCATCAAGTGTGGCCTTTGCAACAAGATACGTTAAACTCTCTTTAGGAACAATGTTCTTCATATCAACACTGTACATGTTGTTCTTTCTAGGAATTTTAAGTAAAATCTGACTTTCATCAGGTAACTTAAAATTAGGAGATAGAACAAAACATTGAGTGTCAGTAAAAAGAACACATTTCTTTTTGTCACACATCTGTGAGACACTACAAAGGTTAAATTGTAACTCGTTGACAAAGAACACATCCTGAAAATCAAGCTTACCCGTTTTGAGAGTACCTTTACCAGTGATCTTTCCTCCTCTTACTCCTCCACCAAAGGTAACATATCCTCCATCAAACTCTTAGAAATCTGAGAGATAGGAAATGTTGCATGTCATGTGCCTAGAGCATCCACTATCCACATATCCTTGATCATCAGTTGGTGGATTGCCCTACACATAAAAATAAGGAATTTAGTTTCTTTTGGGGACCCAAGCCATTACTGACTTGGATCTGCCTTGTGCATCAATATAATTATGTTTCTTCAAAGTGATTGATGCACTATCAAGTTTGGTAGGTCTTCAAATCTAACATGCTGAGGCCTTAACATCATTTGCTTGATTAGCCCTAACAATATTAACAACTGCAAAGTTTGGCCTAGCAGTAATAACTGCTTTTGGCCTAGCAGTATTAACTGCTTTTGGCCTAGCAGTATTAACTGCTTGTGCCTTGGCAGTATTAACTTTTTGGCTAAAATTTTTGTTAGTTAATACTGTTTTTGATTGATAGGGCCTTTTTATAGTTGATTATGCTGATTTTGAAAAACGTGACATTGGTTTAGCACTAAAAACTATAGATTTGGGAAGAGCAGTATTAACTATCCTGGCAGTATTAAATGGTTTTAGGCCAGTTTTCATTAAAACTGCTCTTGGAACCATGTTTCTTTAAGCATTAGGGTGAGTCATGTTAGTAGTATAGTTGTTGTTCACCCTGTCATAATTATTCCCATATACCATCCTTTCCCTTTGATGGTATTTACAATGAGCCTGCACATGATCAAAACTCCCACAAACAAAACATGCTTTATTATACATCACAAAATCACTTCCTAGCTATTGGGATTTAAGATTATTTCAGTTTCTTTAATTCCTCCTAGGTTTTTGTGATCTGTACATCTCTGCATACTTAACTGGTTTCCTAGCTGTTTTGTCATGTTGTTTAATAAATTCTATTTTAGTAGGAAAAACAGTTTGCTTTTCTTTCTCTGACACCAAGTCCCTAACCAATGGGGTAGCAGGAGTTGTCTTAACCTCATTTGAGGTATCTACACAGACACTCTTACTGGCCTTAGGTCCATAGCCTTCAAACTCAGGTTGTTGGAACTCCTCAAGACAGTGTTGGACATATCAATAGTTGGGGTGCAAATAAGCCTGTAGGTGGAGGTGGAACAACATTATACCCCACACCTTTTCTACTATTATTAGATATTTGGCTCCCTATTAATTTGTCTAAGCATTTAGAAGCATTTTCAAACTTGTTAATTTTAATCTGATTACACTCTTTTTCTTTCTTAAGCTTCTCTATCTCACTTTAAGAGCAATGATTTCCGAGTCTTTAAATGAGGCATCTCTTTTTAGAACAACAATTTGATCACTAAACATAACCTCATTTTTCTTGTAAAATACAAGTTGTTCTTCTACAGATGCTAACCCTCTTTTGTAAGTAGCTAGATTAAACTCAGATTTATTAAATTCTACTCTTAAATTATCAAGTTGAGTTTTAAGAGTTTCAAAGCTTTTAAGACATGTGTTAGAGCAAGTTTTGTCATTGTATAACTCAGAGTCTGAGAAAGCCATAAGTTCCATGTTTGTAGTCACTTCCTCTTCTGCCATAAAGCTCCAATCAAAACCAGCTCCATCAATAGCCACCATTTCTTTGGAAGAAGTTTCTTCCACATTAACAGTCCTTCTTGAGCTATCTTGATTTATGTTCCCATTATCACGATTCCTAGGCCTGCTTTCTTGATTCCTAGGACTTCTACATTCCCTTGCAAAATGTCCCATTTTATGACAGTTGAAACATTCTACTTTGGACTTGTCATATCCTATAGTATCACTTCCATTGATAGTGATCTTCTTCCCAGTTCTCTGGTAATACCTTCTTGCTCTCATACTTAATAATGCCAATTGCCACTTCAAATCCATTTCTTTAAGATCATCTTCATGGATTTGTTCTAGGTCTTCATGAACAAGTTGAGACCCATTTGGTTGATTGGCCAGAAAAGCATAGACTATGGCATCACTCAAGTTAGCAGTACTATCAAGAGTACTATTAGTACTAACTGAAGAGTTAGCAGTACTAACTTGAACATTAGCAGTATTAACTTCATTGATACTGCTAGGAGATGAAACAAAGGCCATATTCTAAGAGCTTGAGCTTGTGCTTGATGTTGCAGTTCTTTTGACCTCTTGTTCAACAATCTTAAAATTGTTGTAGAGATCATCAAAGCTCATTGAGTCAAGGTCTGGTTTATTCCTCCAGACCACAACATGAGTGTTCCATTCAGAAGACAAACTTCTCAAGTACTTTAAATTGAGATCTTCTTGAGAGATGTTTTCACCTAAGATGGCCAACTGGCTTACTATTTTCTAAAGCCTGTTAAAGATAGAGTCAAGTGACTCTGTGCTTGGAGCATTGAAGTTCTCATACATCTGCTTTAGAAGTGTCTTTTATGTTTTCTTTGTGGCATCATTGCCACCAAATCTTGTTTGTATGGCATCAAACAAAGTCTTAGCATCCTTGTATTGATTAAATGTTAGTAGATGCTCATTTGGAAGTGCCATCAGCAATATACTTCTGGCTTTTACATCATTCTTCTTTTGGGTCTTCTCTTCAGTAGTAACAGCACCTGGTATCATTAAAGTAGAAGTACCATCAGCATTTGTTATTGTTCGTGCTATTGGTTTGAAAGAGTTTCCATTCTCTATGACATTCCATAGAGTATAGTCTTGAATTTGAAAGTATTGCTCTATTCTGAGTCTTCACATCTCATATTCACCTTTCTTGAGAAGTGGCAGTTTTGCAGCAACATTGGTTTGTGTAGTTTCTAGATCCATCTCTTTTGTAAAAAGTGTTCTTCTTGATTGTTTCTTCTAGATCAAAGTTTCATAACACAAGGCTCTGATACCACTTGTTGATCCCAACTAGATCTTGCAAACCTTGTAAAAAGGATTAGTTGTATTAAATAGATTCAAGACAACTATGCTAGAAACTTTGTTGATACTAAGAGTATGCGGAATCTACTCTTTAGTACTTAGAAGAATATCAATGTAATAGTAAACTGTGATGTAGTAGAATGAATGAACAATGATTATAGCTAAAAAGATTCAATATTATTATGATGAATAATACGAGTACTCTGACTAGTAATAGGGTTTACAACCTTGAAGCTATGAATGTGTCTATGATGGTGATGTGTTTACAACATAACCTTAGGATCTCCTTTTTACACAAAGGATTCCTTTACAAGTTTACAATCTTCTTAACTTTTATAAGATATCTTAAATATCTTCTAACTATTATAAGATAACATAATAAAGTTCATACATATCACTCACAACATCTTTATATTCTTTCTGGCAGTTGTATTCTTCATGCATCAGTACAAAGTCCTTCTAGTAGTACTTGTTTGTATACTGGCAGTACAAACTTCATTTTGGCAGTACTAAACTGGGTTAGTATGGCTAGTTATATTCTAAGCAGTTACTTAGTTGATCCAGCAGTATTAAATTAAAAGGGCCTTAATTCCTACCAGGATGTCGTTGCGGAGTTTTGGGTTCTTCCCGGTGGAAAGAATTGATCAAGGAATCGGGTAGTAAGATCCTCCCATGTGGTGGTGGATCCTGCTGGAAGGCGTTCAAGCTAATTGCTAGCTTGATCGCGAAGGGAAAATTAAAATAAACACAGGCGTGTTATTTCCCTATTTTCACCGTCAAGGTCAAGTGAGTCCACAAGTTTAAGGAAATCCTTGAGGTGTTGGTTTGGATTTCGGACCCAAGTCGTGGAATAGAGCATCGTTTTGCACTAACGAATGGTGGTCGGACGAGAGGTTCCTTCATTGTTCCCTACGGGGAGCTCAATGGTAATCCTATAACCCTCGTGGCTAGGTTTGGAGTAGTCTCCTAGAGTACGGATAGGATTCTCGTCTCCCATGGTGGATGACGAGAATGAGTTACAAAACAAATAGCACAAAGAAAAGATAGACTACAAAGAAATCAATATGCGGAAATTAAAGTCTCACTTGAAAGGATTCAAGCGAGTAGAACTAAGTTAAACTATGATTAAACCTAACTATTCCCCTATGCATGGCAGCGCCAAAAAACTTGATGTATTGGTCCTCGTAGGATTTAACGAGAAAGTTTTACAACTCCCGAGGCTGAATGCACCTACATCGTTGTATTGTAGTATAGGTCTGACTCGGGGTTGTTTATCGTTCACTCGTAGGGAATAGAGTTGGGCTAGGTGATTGTTCATGTCTGAAAAATTCTAGGGGTTGAGGGAAGATTATTTTTGTATTTTTGTATTTTTTTTTTTTATGGAAAGCAGTAAAATCATATAATTAGAGGGAGGTTTTGGTTTTAACTTTTTAAACTAAAATAACATCTACGTACTGGTGATAAAACCAATAAGTTTAAAGCATGTGTTCATTTAACATGTATTCTCCTTAGCTCGCTTCTCCTAGTGTTGTTGCTTGTCACACTTGTGTGATTGATCTAGTGTAACTATTTTTTAAGTTCATGAACGAATACACGAACCCGCCCGTCTGTCTTTGATCCCGTTAGAGCAATGCACCTGTAA
The DNA here is from genome assembly GCA_026074375.1 of Tanacetum coccineum. Taxonomy (NCBI): domain Eukaryota; kingdom Viridiplantae; phylum Streptophyta; class Magnoliopsida; order Asterales; family Asteraceae; genus Tanacetum; species Tanacetum coccineum. The sequence goes on from BQNB010040097.1 coordinate 13,103, forward strand.
GGTAGTATGAAGACTATTACAAGGCCCCTAAGAGTACACTAAGTGCATGTGAAATATATTAAAAAGGGGGGGAAGGGGATGGGTTAAACCATTTAGGGGGCAAGGTAGTATGAAGACTGTTACCCGATGGTATCCTTTCTACACAATCATGTTTTCCTAGACATATCAACAATGATACAGACAAAAGCTGGTTTTCTAAGACCTAACATGCACATCCATCACAAGAAGCAACATTACTAAGATCTTCATTCTAGGTTTCATACAATCATAAATAAACACAATAATAGGTTTAGCCAAGCATGTTAAAGATTAAGCAAGAACAATAAATAATTACACAACACATAGACATATTGAATGATTAAGTAAACCTTACTTGATTAAAACATGAATTGGAAGAACTACAATAGGGTTTTTAGGCCCTAAAATCGTCTCCTACAAATGCTAAACAAACTAGGGTTCGTACCCTCTTTTTTTCTAAAGTTACCCTCTCAAAACCCTAAATTCGAGTTTGTATATATAAGAAAAACGACACGACAGCGTCGTGTTTTAGTTGTGAAGCCGTCGTAAGTAGAATCTTCTAGATCTGCGTGTGAGTCAGTGCGGGCTGACGCCGTCATGAAATGTTGTGACGCCGTCACTTTATGGGTTATGACGGCGTTGTGTATAGCTTGTGACGCCGTCTCCAGGCTCTGTGAGCACAAATCTTCAAGAGTCTTGGTGTTAGTCCGTAATCTTGTTTTTTCTTCTCCAAATGAGCCCAAGTCACGTGTAAATCTTCCAAATGTCTTCCAAATGAGAAATACTTGAAAATGAACGATTAAGTACCTATTTTAGGCATAAACACACGATCTTGGGGGTTAAACGACCCCAAAAAAGTGTATAAAATGACACCTCATCAAACTCCTCCCCCGCCTAAAATATCACCTTTGGAGGATGACGATTTGGTCGAAGAAGAAGCTATTGAGGTTAGTAAAACAAAACCCTTAGGAAATGATCTCCAAGATAAATCTTTAGAAAATAATGAAATCATAAACATAAAAGAATCTAAGAGTCATCTATTAGAAAATGTTATAAGTAATCTAAATCAAAGAACCCTATCACAAGCCTAAGACAAAAGTAATTTCTTTTGTTTTCTTTCAACCATAGAACCTAAAAATATAAATGAAGCCCTAAAAGATAAAAGTTGGGTAATTGCTATGCAAGAAGAATTAAACCAATTCATATCAAATGATGTTTGGGAATTAGTCCCTAATCCTAAAAATATGACCATAATTGGAACCAAATGGGTATATAGAAATAAGCTTGATGAAAATGGTGTCGTATCTAGAAACAAAACTAGGTTAGTTGCCCAAGGTTATAATCAACAAGAAGGAATTGATTATGACGAAACCTATGCACCCATAGCTAGATTAGAATCCATAAGAATATTATTAGCTTATGCATACGCACTATACTTTAGGTTATTTCAAATGGATGTAAAGAGTGCATTCCTTAATGGTTTTATCAGTGAAGAGGTTTATGTGGCACAACCTCCAGGATTCATTGACTTCACAAAACCTAATCATGTTTATAGACTTAAGAAAGCACTTTACGGACTCAAACAAGCTCCTAAAGCTTGGTATGATAAATTAAAATCATGTCTTAGTAAACATGATTATACAATGGAAATAGTAGATAACACACTCTTTACTAAGAAAAAGGACTCTAACATCATCATTGTCTAAATATATGTTGACGACATTATATTTAGATCAACTTGTCAAGAGATGTGCAATGATTTTTCCAAGATCATGCACGATGAGTTTGAAATGAGTATGATAGGGGAACTTAACTTCTTCTTAAGACTACAAATAAAATAATTAAAAGATGGTATATTTTTTAATCAATCAAAATACATAAAAGAAATGCTTAAAAAATTTGGATTAGAAGACTCTAAGGCAATGAAAACTCCTATGACTACGGAAACAAAACTCATGAAAGATGAAGAAGGTGAGTCCGTAGATAATACCAAGTATAGAGGTATGATAGGTAGTTTACTATACTTAACGGCAAGTAGGCCCGATATCATGTTTAGTGTTTGACTTTGTGCACGCTTCCAAGAGGATCCCAAAACCTCTCATCTTAAAGCAGTTAAACGTATCTTCCGATACGTTAAAGGCACTACGCACTTAGGATTATGGTATCCTAAGGGGTCTGGCATAGAAACCATAGTATATGCAGACTCTGATCATGCGAGAGATTATGTGGAATGAAAAAACACTAGCGGTATTTGCACGTCTATAGGATGTTGTTTAACATCTTGGTTTTTGAAGAAGCAAACCGCTCTTGCTATTTCCACTACCGAAGCCGAATATGTAAGCGCCGGAAAGGCATGTCAACAAGCACTATGGATGAAACAAGCTCTCGTAGATTATGGCATTAGGTTAGATGAAATTCCTATAATGTGTGATAACAAAGGGGCTATAGACTTAAGTAAAAATCTCATACAACACTCTCGTATAAAACACATTGAGATTCGTCACCATTTCCTTCGTGATAATGTTCAAAAGGGAAATATTTCCATAGAAAAGGTTTCATCGGAAGATAACATTGTCGATATTCTAACTAAAACCCTTAAACGTGAGCCCTTCAATTACTTACGTCTAGGTCTAGGAATGATGGAACAAATTGACTAAATACTTATTAAGTAATCTCATTACTATAAATAATTGATAAGGTACTTAAAAGTAAACAAGAACAATGAACTACAATCAAAACTAATATGCCAAAATAGAAAAACTAGGAAAATTTATTTGTCAGATAGGCGGCCCCCTTAATTCTTAATGGGCGGTCCCCTTGAAATTAAAGGGACCGGCCATGCATTTAAGGGGACCGGCCATCTGACAGTAGGTAAAAAGTTTCTATTTTTTCTTCTTAATTCTGAGTCTAGGATTCTATTTTGCATAAAATCAAAGATTGGGAATTTAAAAAAAATCTTTATACAAAATTACGCAACCTTGGTTTTGTCAAGGTTTAAAATTCTCTACTTAATATATGTATATGTAAGTCCCAATCTATTCTGCCAAAATCATTCTCACGACTAGGATTACATGAAAAATCTATTTTCATACATTGTTGACACATCCTAAAAACGTTTTTCAAATCATGCATAATGAACTCACACTTGTTGTCAAAATATATAATCTAATATATATTTTTTGACACTTTTGATTGAGCAAAATTAAATCAAGGAGCATTTGGATTATTTCTTAGGTTTTCTTATCTTAAAGTCGAAATAATCGTTACTCCACATTTGTCGCATATAGGCACACACTAGGGTCATAAATACAAACACAAGTCTCATTTAAATATGTTTACAACCTACTTCTCTTATTTAAGAAATCTTAGGAGCATTACAACTATTAGGAGTATTAAAACTATTTGCTTAATATGCTTTCTATTGAAGATTTTTGTTCTACCTTCATGCATGCTTGATCACATATTCTTGCTTGATAAAGGCTATTAGTCTTGATTATTATTGGAACAAAATTAGGACTTTATATGCTTTCTTTCTTGCTAAATGTTATAGTCTTGGTTTCCATAAAAATTAGGGCTTACTGCAAAATGGCCACAAAACAGTCCACATTTTTACCATTTCCTAAAAGAAAATAAAAATCTGGAAATTCTAGAGACTTCTAGGTGGCGGCCCCCTTAGCTCAAAGGGGAGGTCCCCTTAAAATTAAAGGGGCCGGCCATGTATTTAAGGGGACCGGCCACCTAAAGCATGATTTTTACTATTTCTTTCTGCTTTTTGACCATCTTTTACCTAGACCAAGCTATAATTTCCTAGACCTCACCAACATCTCTTGAAATGATTTTCTAACAATGTCCATATAACAACCCGTAATTTTCATAAATGTAAATATCCATCTATTAAGTTAGATGATGTACAATCTATCAATTATATATGAACTCACCTTTTTCAAGGAAATTTTTTGCTTTATTACATTACATTACTTTGCCAATATCTCAATATGCAATATAACCTATATAACTTAAGTTAACGGACTCGGACAACCTACATATGGCAATCCTATCTTCATATATGTCAAGCAAACATCATAACATGTCAAGTCAATATCATAATATCATTATTACAAGATACATTATTCCTATAAGATACCATTTGCAACATCATATCAAAACGGGCTTTAAACCATTATCGGATGCCCTAAACCCTAATCTCATGGAAGGGTTAACCCCTAAAGTGAATGCACAAGCTACTAAAGCATATGTACAAGTAATATAACATCTCATTTGAAATATATAATCTCTTTAAATCAAAGTACAAGTCCTTAAAAGCTCAATGCATAAGTCATTAAGCTCAATCCCTAAAATAGCCGTTTTACCTCCGTTTTCATCCTCATTTCTTCACTATCACTTATGTTCAAGCTACTATACTCATTTTACAATATATGAACCCTAATTATTCCATACATAAGCTTTCATACATCTTTTTGCACTCAAAACCCTAATTCAAAACCCTAAACCCTAAAACCGAGCTAGTTTCTAAACCATGACCTGTTTCTTGGCTTTTATCCATTGTAAACCCAAACCAACACTCAAATAAGTTGTAAAAACTTATTTTACAATCATATCAATCCTATTCAATCATTATTTCATCATTACTTCATCATTTTACTTCACTTGTACGTAAAACATATCCTAGAAACCCTAAATGTACCTAATTGGTTCATTTAACCCGTTTACTCGTTTTAAACCATTCTAATCCCAAATAACCAACCAAGGGCCATTATAAACTCATAAAATGAGTTTACAAATCATTATCTATCATTAACTTGGCAATGTGCAAGAAATCAAAGCCTAGAAAACCTTAACGAATCCAGAAAACCCTAATTATGCCCTAATTGTAACTTTGACCCGTTTTCTCAATTTCAACCCATTATAACTTAAACCAATGACCAAACTTCATTAATAATACTTTATATAAGCCCTAGGATTTGTATTCCATCATTACTAATCAAGAGTATGCAAAATATAAGCCAAGAAAGTCAAGAAAACCCTAAATGAGCCCTAGTTGAACCCGTACTCCCATTTCTTCAATTCTAATCCGTTTTAACCCAAACCAATTGCTAATCTTTGCTAATTACTTTAATCCCAGACCTTAACAACCTATTTCATCATTCCTTAATCATTTATAACACAATGTACCTTGTTAAAACATTTGAAGAACCCGTCGAACCCAAAATAGACCCGGTTTACTTCTATGACCATTTTGACCCCTCTAAATTGCTACCAAGTCCAAATAACCAATGTGAACCTCTTCTAGAATCATAGTAGCAGCTTATGCACCTACTTGGACCAAGCCTTGGTCAAATTTGAGAAGCACATGGCCTCTCTTTTGTCCACTTCAGCCGCGGCAGCAAGAAACACCACCACCTCATTCAAGCTACTTTCCTAGACCTCCACACTTCATTTTCTAGCTTATACACCTCCCTAACTAGACCCTCTATGTGTCAATACCAGATCATAAGCTTTGCTTACTCCTTGCTACTTCAAATGGGTATAAATAGGAGCATAATGTGTTCATTCTTCTTCATCCCCCACTTCCTCCTCTATAACCCTTCATAGAAGCAATACTTTGCTCTAATAGATCCTAAGTGATCTTAAGAAGTCTTAAGTACAGAAAAGAAGCAAAAGAAACCAAGAAACGAAGCCCGAGAGTCGTTACTCTAGCCGTACGAAGCCGAAAGTCCCGATTCAGGACCTAATTACCAAGCAATAAGCTCAAACTCAATTCTAATAAAGCTATATTCTGCTCATGTACCGTCAAATGTTCATATGTTCTTGCTAAAATCATAATATAAAGCTTTGAACTCAAAAACCTAAGTGTTATGCCTTTTTGATCCAAAACCGTACACCCGAAACCCTAATTTCATGTTTTTACTTAAACTATGGGTTAAACTTGTAAACTTTTGTTATAATCAATCCTAATAAGCTATTATAATGTTAAAATAAGTACTTTGATAAGTCATAAGAGAATTTGACCTTAAAACCCGCGCGTTTTCATTTTGAAACCCTAATTTGACCCGTTTTACCTTTTAACTTAACGAATCGTTAAATTAAACTTATGTTGTGTTAAATCTTCATATTTTAGTTTATTATAACTTATAAATGACTATTGAAATGTTAAATTAAGCTTGCCATGGCAATTTTAGACATGTTTATTAATTATAATCCATGCAAGGGGTATATATCGTAAATTTCAGAAACTTATAACTAAAAGGACTAAAAGTGTCATTTTATCAAAGTTATAACTATAGGGGTCTATTATGTCACTTTTTAAAGTATAAGGTTTACTTGGTATATCAATAAAAGTTGAAGGACCAAAGTCGTAAAAATGCAAACCCTAGGGGTCTACTTGCAGTTTTCCAAACCCCAGGGGTTCTAAAAGTAACACTTTGAAAAGTGAAAATCATATTCCCAAAAAATTACCAGACATAACATTTAATTAAACTCCGTCGTGCTTAACATTTTCCAATATTGAATAAAATGCTTAAAACTGCTTAGTTCTAATCATTATATCATCACCATCGCTGTGCTTTCCAAAATCCATGCCCGGATCCCAAATCACTACCACAATACTAGGGAGCTTCATATTAAGAAGTTTCATCTTGGTACTACGTTCTGTCTGAGTTGTTGGGTTTACGATTTAAAGTGCCCTAGCTCCACAAACGTTTACTGAATGACTTCTGATCTATGATGGCCTGAACGGTGTTATGATAATTTTTATATCAAAACCAACATCGATATCCAAAAACTTATATATACAATCAAACTAAGACTTGCCATATATTAACCCAGGTTGTCTGTGATTGCCGTGTTGAAGCCGTTACCTTCATTCCCTATACATTAGCTATCAATTTCCCTATAACTGTTCAGGTGAGTTCATAGCCTCGCATTTCAATCTTTTTATAAACCCGCGAGGGAGATACATGCTATAAACATGAATGCAATTATTTCTACATGCTATTTCAATTTACTATTGCCTAAGTAACTGCTTTGCCTTTAAGTCCCCATAATCATGAACCGTTAATTACTCTCTGTAGTAAGCGCGAATGATGTGAATAGATCTATTTGGGTTGGACTCCCCGTTGGTGTATCCAGTAACGATAACCAATTGCACATCATTAGAAATCACGCGGGTATTTTGGCAAAGGTGCCCGCAGGGGCAACATTATCACTATAACCTAAGGCATCATATCATGAGCTAATGGGCAAAATAAATTATGTTTTCAATACTGGCGTATATCAACGTAACCCAAATATCACATTTGCATTCAAATTATATTAATTAAACCTATGAATTTCACTCAACCTTTGTGTTGACTTTTTAGCATGTTTTATCTCAGGTAACTAATGGTACGGAGTGACGAGGACATGAAGATGGAAAAACCGTTATCATTCAAATGTTGCATTTTAGATTCTGGAAACCTCTCTTTTGTAAAAACTCTGAAGAAATAATGAAATGATAACTTATTTTCAAAAACGAACTCTTTTGATTCGTTTTCTATGAAATTATGAACTGTTGTACCCTGAAGTAATACACCAGATTAGCTTCCGCTGCTAATGTAAAAAAAAGGGGTGTTACAAGATTTGTATCAAGAGCTTACGTTATAGAGAACAAGGTTAAAACTTAACTATAACCTAATTTTTCTTTCCATCCAAGAAGAGTCCTCCGGCCGTTATATTTCCCCCGAATGGTATGTAAGTTACATAACTATTTATATTACTAAATAAAAACTTATGTTATTTTACTGCTGGTATTAACAGAACGAGTGTCTTCCCCGATCGTCCTATTTTCTAATTTGGAGGATGTCCTTTTCTTCCAATTTCCCAAACTATGTTATAACACCCTGTGTTTTCAAGTCTTTGACGACGTCAATAAATGTACTATTTATTTTTAGTGTTGTACGCATTTGCTTGAAATTGTAAACTTAATTAAAATTCTCTACGCCAAAAATAAAGCGTTCAATGTAAACAGGCATCAAACAATTAAAATGTTTTACACAAGCAAGGGGTTATATAATTATTTTGAGGATAATTATTAACTTTGTTCATTTTATTTTTATCGGATACGTAAAGTGTATACGTTTCGCGATAAATTGCGTTTAGGCACTCCCGGAACCACAAAAACTTTTCTACGCTTCAACAAATACCCACGTTTATACCCAATACCCAAAATTTAGTCAATATTATCATACATAAGCTCTTAAAACCGGATATAGAGAGAAAAGAACAAGAAATGCAAGTTGAGAACACATTTCCATGTTTTCATGGGATGTTCTCAACTATTTGAGGACATACACCATCCCTACCATGCCTTGACCAATGACTTAGACCTTGGCCATCCCTAGGACTTCCTATATGTCTCCTTGACTAGTCTTGCTAGTTTATTACTTATACTTTGCATAAAAATACATACATCACCAACACTTAGACAAATCAAACCAAAAACCTCTCCTTTTTGCCCATATATGCTACGGCATACATCCACCTCCCAACCAAACCCATACAAATTTTTCTACAATCCATACACTTCTATATACACATATTCTAAGATGTACTAAGGCATTTGCAAGCATTGGTTAACCATATTCAAGTAATAATCAAGAAAAAGGAAGCTAGGGTTTAGTGAAGGAAAGCTAGGGTTTATTAAGTGCAAGCTTGGTTTTTGTGGCTAAACAAGGGTTTAGTACTTATACATCATCATAATCCATTCTTCATAGGTCCATTTAAATTCTTTATGATGCTATAACTTTTATTATTATCATAAGAAATTTCTATTTTAGCTTAAATCACCATTTAGGTTTTATTCATGAAAATGAAGTTTATATTTGAAATGATCATTTTACACACTTATATATATATTGTGTGATTACTTACATCATGTTAAAAAGGATGAGAAAATGTTGTATCATATGGTTTTGGTGTAAACATGATTATGGATTAATTAGGGTTTTCATAACTTCATAATATGTTTCAACTTAAAGAAATACATAAGACATGTTAATATTGATTATGGACTTTTAATCATGTTAATAGAACACTAAAATAAGGTCATATGGAAAGAAATACACTTGTACCCAATTGGTTATGTATAAAAATGATTAATGACAAAACTAGTAAAATGAAATTTTCTTAATCAAGTTTATAATTTTAAGTATAATCAAGGATTAGTTAACATATGGTAACTTGGCACATAAGGACTATTATGGAAATAAGTGATAATATAAGGATGATATATAATATACAAGATATATGAGACTTGTGGTAAAATACAAAAGTGGTAAAGTATAAAGAAAAGATCAAAAATGGACTTAACAAACAAGCATAAACATTCTGTCCCAAATTCGAATTTTTACATACTCATTTTATATTTTTATAAGATAATACATTTCACGACGATTCCGAAAAAGTAAGAAACTTGTTAAACGGATTAATAACGAAAAAGTTACGTTAAAAACAAGTTATACGTTAATAAATGAAGTCGTAAGTAAATTTTTTATAAAAACATTTTTATAAAAATTACAAACAGCAAGGGTTAGTATTTTTAATAAATAATACACATTTTTAGGATTCCAAAATGATAAGAATCGTAATTTTTCAATTAATAACGAACGAGTTATGAATTTCGCGAGTTTACGACAATTAATACTTTTATAAAACTATTTTTATAAAAGTTACTATTCATGACAGAAAGTTATATTTTTGTAAACCTCATAAATATATAGAACTTTCAAATACGAGAACGTCCTCGAAAGAATCGTTAAAAACGGAGCTATAACGAATAAAATACGACGTTTACGGGTTTTACGACAATTAAATCGATAAAAATATATATAAGGTCTGATGTGAACAGTAATTTTTACTGTTCACCAGTAGGTCCGAAATTCGAAAATGTCAATTTATGATAACTTTTTCACGTCTGATACGAAAGATGTACATAGAAACGCAGAATCGGTTTAAAAACGCTAAAGTTACACCGTTTTGCTAAAACGGTAATTACTAACGTTTTTACTTTATATTAAACGTAATTTTACTAAAACCGTTAGTTGGAGATTGAGCTATATAAATATTTATGTGGTTATCAAATACAATATAACTAGGAGTTTCATAATGAGGCCTCTTCGGATTGCGTTCGACGAGGTGTTGGATTACGATTTAAAAGTATCCTAACTCCTCGAACGTCAGTCCAAGACCTCTTTAATTATGATAGCCCGAACGATAGTATGATAGAATCTATAGGAGTTACTTCACTGATCTCAATTTAAAGTACTCGGTTACTTATACTACCTATGGATGAATTTAGGTTGCATTCGATATTTTACTGACGCATTATCTGCGAATAATTGGATTATCAGAACTCAGAGGTTAATCATAGCTCCACGTTTTACATGCTTTTGTTTTTACAAAGTTTTTTTGGGTAAAAAACATGCAATGTTTTACAACTGGACACGAACGTAACAGGTAAAAAGTGGTAAGTTTATATATGATTACATGTTGCCTAATTATGCGATAACCCAATCTGAGCCCATTTCATGAACTGTTAATTACGAGCGCGAATGTTATGAATAGATCTATTGGGTTTTGACAACCCCGTTCGGGTGATTAGCTATCACTGAACAACGAACGTATACCATGTCGAATATAGGATGTTGCGGGTTAGAACATCACCACGGGCAATGGAGAGGCCATTAATTTGGTACACACATACTCAAGCTTCAGTGTCCAGAGCTTTAAAGCAATGTAATTACATTTATTATGATGTCTGCATATGTTTGCATTATCATACGGGCAGATCTTGTGTCCTACAATAATGATATTATCAAACCTATGAATTCACTCAACAATATGTTGACGTTTTAAGCAATATTTTTCAGGGGATCAATAAGCACGAGGTGCGATGGATACATTGGTGGTTTTGATTTGGATGTCATGCATTAAAGATTTTGTCGCATTTTATTTTGTTATCTGTCATGGGCTGAAAATCTTTGTATTTTGATCAAGTGAACAAGTTAAGCTTCGGGCTTATGTAACAATTACTTTGTTAAATCCAATGTATCGTTTTCAAACGACTTTTTGGTCGTTCTATATATATCTTGTGTTATTGATCTGAGAAGTAACACGCCCCGAACCCTTATTCCGCTGCGACCCAATTTGGGGGTGTTACAGATTGGTATCAAGAGCCAAGGTTATAGAGAACCAGGTCAAATGTTTTGCTGGACTATAACCGTTTTCAAACATAGAATCATACAACGGGGGGTTGTACACGGGACATCATAGTGCAGTACATTCATGATACTAACAAACTTGTTGCATTAGTTATGTTGACTAGATGCATTCGTAATTGATATACATGTTATGATTATAAATGTATATTATAAGAGTCTTATATAATATACTCATATAAGCCATTTCTGCTGGTCACAGTAGTCATGTCAGCTGATTCCGCCGTTACCTATACTTCTGTTGCACATCTGAGCACGATCTTGGAGTATTCCATCTGAGGATCCTTACGAGGAGGCTGCCCGACAGTTGTTGGAGCAGGCACCACGTTCTCCAGAGTATGTACCTGATCCTATGGAGCTGGAGGATCATGTACCAGTATACATTCCGGAGCCTGAGCATCTGAGGATTATTGTCCAGCTGAGGAATGAGGCACCTACACCTCTACTACCACCATCCTTTTTAACTCCACGTTAGTCGACCCTTTAGTCCTTGGTACTCAGGTTGAGATGGATAGATATACATCACTTTTATCATTCCCTAACACCCATCAAGGACCCCACCATTGTTACCTATCCCTCTACCTGCACCATCTACTAGCCGCAGAGCTGATATCCGAAGGCTAACATGCCGCCTCGAAGAGACTACTACTACTAACTCCCATATCTGGGTGTGAGGTTTGTAGAGAGTTCAATGCTAGCTAGCTGCGAAGACAACCAGGACCCACTAAGAGACCAGACTCCTAATTACTAAAGGAGGATTATGACCGCCTTAGAGTTGGTACAACAAGAGGGTCAGTTACCAGGTAAAGTTCCAAGTAGAGAGAGTTCGAGTTTTACACACGACATCACGATGCCCAGACGGATCGTGCAGCTGTGAGAGCTGAGATTGAGGTATTGAGGAGAGAGAGACTAGCTTCAGCAAGAGACTAATCAGAACTCGAGAGGATTGCTAGGCTGAAGCTCACTGCTGGGCATTAGAGCACGATACAGTATTAGAACTAATGCCGTCGCTACGATGGCACGCAGGCTGCAGATGATCTTGCTGTTCAGTATATCATGCGTACCCAGGCCCTGGAGGCTGGAGCGCGCGTAGACACATTGGAGGACACTGACAGTTCCTAACTTTGGTTTATGATGTAACCTACTATGCAGTCTGTTTAAGTATTATGGGTTACTCCCAGCTAGCAGCGGTATAGGATCTTTGTTTTGTTAGCTATCCTGTATAGAACATTTTTGTTCTGATTAGCTATCCTGTATAGCCTACTAAGTATTACGGGTAACTCCCGGCTAGTAGGGCTCTATGTTGATTTTCATTTTGTAACCTAGCGATAGGGAATCATTTTGTACCAAACAGATCATGTATATTTCCAGGTTATATATGGAATGGATGTATTATTTTATTGCGATCTGTGTGTTGGTTATATGTTTCACTGTGTGATGTGATCTCACTTTATTTATCATGGATATGTTATGTCACGTTATGATTGTATTGAAATCTAACGGGTATTGTATTTTCTTGTGATTGAAGAAAATGGCACCAAAAAGAGCCACAAGGTCAACACGGGCCACAACAACAACACCAGCCCCAACAGCAACCACAACCACTACGGTCACAAATGCCCAACTCCAAGCTATGATTGATCAAGGTTGTCAGTGCCGCTCTGGCTGCACGTGACGCAACTAGGAATGGCACCGATAGCCATTCTTCGGGAACGGGTGTCAGGGGATCTGAACGCGTTGCCCGAGAGTGCACTTACCAGGATTTCATGAAGTGCAAACCTCTGTACTTCAAGGGCACTGAGGGAGTGGTTGAGTTAACCCAATGGTTTGAAAGAATGGAGACTGTCTTCCGAATAAGCAACTGCTCGGTAGAAAACCAGGTCAAGTTCTCTACTTGTACTCTTTTAGCAATGCTCCTAGACTGGTGGAAATCCCATTTTATGACTGTTACACATGATGTTGCCTATTACAATGACTTGGTTCGATCTAAGGAAGAAGATTGACCGACAACTATTGTCCACGTAATGAAATGAAGAAGCTTTGAGGCGAATTATGGGAACTTGAGAAGTGATAGGTAACCGGATGTGGTCAATGTAAACCAAGTTTTTCAAAACTAGCACTTCTCTGTGAGAGGATGTTCCCAGAGAGTCAGACAAATTGAAGGTATGTCGGGGGATTCCCACATGATCATGGAAACATCGTAGCTCAAAGCCAAAGACCATAGCAAGAGGCTATCGAGATGGCCACAGAACAGATTGACAATGGAGTCAGTACATGGCAAGAAAGACAAGCTGAAAACAAAGGAAGTTTCGAAAACACTTCCTGAAGCAATCAAATCAACAACAACATCAAAAAAAGAGGCAGAAAACAGAGCCAGGCCTACACTGCAGGCAATAGGACAGAGAAATCATACGCCGGGTCTAAACCTCTGTGTTCCAAGTGTAATTACAATCATGAAGGTCCGTGTGCTCCAAAGTGCTATAAATGCAACAAGTACGGTCACATCGCTCGTGACTGTAGGGGTACGAGAAATGCCAACAACAATAACAACCAGAAGGGCACCGGATCGGGTCAGAAACCTACTTGTTTTGAGTGCGGAGATCAGGGACACTTCAAAAAGGATTGTCCAAGAATGAAGACAACAAAGGCAACGCGTGTAATCAAGCTGGGAATAACAGAGCCTTCACAGCAAAGGTGGATGTGGTTTGGAAATGCGGGGCAAACCCAACAACCGTCGTTTCTGGTACGTCCTTCTAAACACCGCTATGCTTATATCTTGTTTGATACGGGTGCCGATAGAAGTTTTGTGTCCTACTGCATTTAGCTCCCAAATTGACATCACGCCATTACCTAATCACTATTATGATGTTGAACTAGCTGACGGGAGTGATAAACTGGGGGTTTTAAACACTATACTTAAGGGTTGCACATAAACTTCCTAAACCACCAATTCAACGTAAACTTAATGCCTGTAGAACTTGGTAGTTTCGACGCTATAATCGGTATGGATTGGTTGGCGAAATACCAAGCGGTCATTGTGTGTGCTGAGAAGATTGTTTGCATTCCCTGGAGAAATAAAACCTTAATCATACACGGTGACGGAAGTACTCAGGGAAATGTGACCCGATTAAACATCATTTCGTGCACTAAAGCGCAGAAGTACATGGAAAAAGGACTTCCTATCTTTCTGGCACATATCACTGCAAAAGAGGTTGAAGACAAGTCGGAGGGGAAGCGACTTGAGGACGTACCAATAGTTCAAAACTTTCCCGAAGTATTTCCTGAAGACTTGCCGGGTCTTCCTCCGACTCGACAAGTGGAATTCCAAATTGATTTGGTACCTGGTGCTGCACTGTAGCACGGGCACCCTATCGAATAGCGCTTCCAAAATGATGAAGTTAATCGGAGCAACTGAAGGAGCTGGTCCGATAAAGGTTTATAAGGCCTAGTTCCTCACCCTGGGGAGCTCCGGTCTTGTTTGTCAAGAAGAAAGACGGATCATTCCGGATGTGCATTGACTACCGGGAACTGAATAAAATTAAAACGGTGAAAGAACCGTATACCGCTCCAAGAATTGATCGACCTATTTGATCAGCTCCAAGGGTCAGTTCTACTCGAAGATTGACTTAAGATCAGGTTATCACCAATTGAGGGTTCGAGAAGAAGACATTCCGAAGACTGCCTTCAGAACTCGTTATGGTCATTACGAATTTCAAGTTATGCCGTTTGGTTTGACAAACGCACCTGCTGTGTTTATGGACCTCATGAACCGAGTGTGCAAACCTTACCTGGACAAATTCGTAATTGTCTTTATTGATGATATTTTGATCTATTCCAAGAGCAAGCAAGAGCACGAAAAGCATCTGAAAATAATATTGGAGTTGTTGAAGAAAGAGGAGTTGTATGCCAAGTTTTCCAAATGTGAATTTTGGATTCCTAAGGTACAGTTCCTCGGTCACGTGATCGATAGTGAAGGAATCCATGTAGATCCAGCCAAGATTGAATCCATTAAGGATTGGACATCTCCTAAGTCACCAACGGGGGGGGGGGGGGGGGGGGGGGGGGGGGGAGATTCGTCATTTTTTAGGTCTTGCTGGATTACCGCAGATTCATTGAAGGTTTCAAAATCGCCAAACCTATGACCCAGACTCACCCAGAAGAAGTTAATTTTGAATGGGGCAAAAACAAGAAGGCACTTTTTCCAACTGTTGAAGCAAAAGTTGAGCAGTGCACACTCCTTGCATTACCTGAAGGAAGCGAAGATTTCATCGCATACTGCGACGCTTCAAAGAAGGGTTTGGGCGCTGTGTTGATGCAGAGAGAAAAAGTGATTTCTTATGCATCACGCCAGTTGAAGATTCATGAGAAGAACTATACGACTCATGATTTAGAACTTGGTGCAGTGGTGTTCGCTCTCAAGATCTGGAGACATTATTTATATGGAACTAAGTGGTACGGCGTTCACCGATGCACAAGAGTTTGCCAACACATTTAGATCAAAAATAGTTTGAACATGAGGCAACGACGATGGTTAGAGTTTGCTAAGTGATTACGATGCGATATTCATTATCACTCGGGGAAAGCAAATGTCGTTGCTGATGCTTTGAGCAGGAAAGAATGAGAACCACCATTAAAGAGTCGAGCCTAGTAAGGACTATTAGCTTGGACCATCCCAAACCAATCTTAAATTGCACAGACGTGAAGCGCGCAAACTAAAAAAAAAAACAAAGAACATTAGTGTGTAGACCGTTGGGGGACATTGATTGAAAAAAACGCTAAATTTACCGAAGCGATTAGAAGAACAAAAGTTGGAACCACGGGGATGGAACCCTGTGCCTCAATGTGCATGAGGCTGGTTACCTTGTTATGGAGAATTTGCGACTGTGATCAAGCACGAGTCCCACAAATCAAATACTCTATTCTCCGGGTTCCGTACAAAAAATGTATCCAAGAACATGAAGAAGTTATATTGGTGCCCAACATGAAAGCCGACATAGCCACTTATGTTAACAATTTTTAGACATTGCATAAGGTCAAGGCCGAACATCAAAGCCATCAGGATTGTTGGTACAACCTAAGATACCCATGGATGGGACAACATCACTATGATTGTGTCATGAACTTCCTAAGACGTCTCAAGGCTAAGACACCAAGTTGGGTGATCGTTGACCGACCACAAAGTCTTCGATCATGTCACACCAATGAGAGAGACCGATCCTTTGGATAAACTTGCAAGATTGTACCTAAAGGAGGTGGTCACGAGGCATGGGATACCCGTCTCAATCATTTGTGATCGTGACCCGAGATTCGCATCAAATTTCTGGAGGTCACTTCAGAATGCTTTGGGTTACTAATTTGGATATGAGTACTGCGTACCATCCACAAACAACGGGCCAAAGCGAGAGACATATCAAACTCTCGAGGATATGCTGCGTGCTTGTGCAATCGACTTTGGAAAGGGTTGGGTTAACCATTTGCCATTAGTCGAGTTTTCATACAACAATAGCTATCATGCTAGCATTAAGGCCGCACCATTTGAAGCACTTTATGGTCGAAAGTGTCGGTTCACCTGTTTGTTGGAACGAAGTTGGAGAAGCTCAAATACTCGGTCCAGAACTAATTCAAGAGACCACTGAGAAAATCATCCAGATCAAGCAAAGGATGCAAGCTGCTCGTGATCGACAGAAGAGTTACGCTGACTTGAAGCGTAAACCAATGGAATTCCAAGTCGGGGATAAAGTTATGCTTAAGGTCTCGCCTTGGAAAGGGGTCGTACGTTTTGGCAAACGGGGGAAGTTGAACCCTAGGTATGTTGGACCTTTTAAGGTGATCGAAAGGGTTGGAGAAGT
The DNA here is from genome assembly GCA_026074375.1 of Tanacetum coccineum. NCBI lineage: Eukaryota > Viridiplantae > Streptophyta > Magnoliopsida > Asterales > Asteraceae > Tanacetum > Tanacetum coccineum. Next base: position 30,243 of record BQNB010040097.1, read on the forward strand.
GGCTTACAAGCTTGAACTTCCAGAAGAGTTGAGCAGAGTTCATAATACGTTTCATGTATCTAATCTGAAAAAGTGTCATGCCGACGAACCATTAGCCGTTCCGTTGGATGGACTTCATCTGGATGACAAGCTTCATTTTGTTGAGGAACCGGTAGAAATAGTAGGCCGTGAAGTTAAACGGTTGAAGCGAAGTCGGATCCCATTAGTCAAAGTTCGATGGAACTCCAAGAGAGGTCCTGAGTTCACGTGGGAACGTGAAGACCAATTCAAGAAGAAATACCCACACCTCTTCATCAAGACCGCATCGTCGTCAAGTGCTGCATTGTGAGCCTTGAGGACAAGGCTCGTTTAACGGGGGAAGTCTATAACACCCTGTGTTTTCAAGTCATTGACGACGTCAATAAATGTACTATTTATTTTTAGTATTGTACGCATTTGCTTGAAATTGTAAACGTTAAGTTAAATCGCGTACGCCAAAAATTAGCGTTCAATGTAAACGGGCATCAAACAATTAAATGTTTACATCAAGCAAGGGTTATATAATTATTTTGAGGATAATTATTAACTTTGTTCATTTTATTTTTATCGGATACGTAAAGTGTATACGTTTCGCGATAAAATGCGTTTAGGCACTCCCGGAACCACAAAAACTTTTCTACGCTTCAACAAATACCCACGTTTATACCCAATACCCAAAATTTAGTCAATATTATCATACATAAGCTCTTAAAACCGGATATAGAGAGAAAAGAACAAGAAATGCAAGTTGAGAACACATTTCCATGTTTTCATGGGATGTTCTCAACTATTTGAGGACATACACCATCCCTACCATGCCTTGACCAATGACTTAGACCTTGGCCATCCCTAGGACTTCCTATATGTCTCCTTGACTAGTCTTGCTAGTTTATTTATTACTTATACTTTGCAATAAAAGATACATACATCACCACACTTGACAAATCCACCAAAAACCTCTCCTTTTTGCCCATATATGCTACGGCATACATTCACCTCCCAACCAAACCCATACAAATTTTTCTACAATCCATACACTTCTATATACACATATTCTAAGATGTACTAAGGCATTTGCAAGCATTGGTTAACCATATTCAAGTAATAATCAAGAAAAAGGAAGCTAGGGTTTAGTGAAGGAAAGCTAGGGTTTATTAAGTGCAAGCTTGGTTTTTGTGGCTAAACAAGGGTTTAGTACTTATACATCATCATAATCATTCTTCATAAGGTCCATTTAAACTCTTTATGTTGCTATAACTTTCATTATTATGCATATGATATTTCTATTTAGCTTAAATCACCATTTAGGTTTATTCATAAAATGAATTTATTATATTTAAAATGATCATTTTACACACTTATATATATATTGTGTGATTACTTACATCATGTTAAAAAGGATGAGAAAATGTTGTATCATATGGTTTTGGTGTAAACATGATTATGGATTAATTAGGGTTTTCATAACTTCATAATATGTTTCAACTTAAAGAAATACATAAGACATGTTAATATTGATTATGGACTTTTAATCATGTTAATAGAACACTAAAATAAGGTCATATGGAAAGAAATACACTTGTACCCAATTGGTTATGTATAAAAATGATTAATGACAAAACAATAAATTAAGATATCTTAAGTAAAAACAGTTATAATTTAAAGTATTATCATGGATAGTTAACCTTGGTAACTTGGACACATAATGACTATTAAGGACAAGTAAAGTGATAATAAAGGATGATATATAATATACAAGATATATAGACTTGTGGGAAAAATACAAAAGAGGGTAAAGTATAAAGAAAGAGGAAAGATCAAAAATGGACTTAACTAACAAGCATAACATTCTGTCCCAAATCCGAATTTTTACATACTCCATTATAATATTTTTATAAGATAAAACATTTCACGACGATTCCGAAAAAGTAAAGTAAACTTGTAAACGATAATAACGAAAAAGTTACGTTAAAAACAAGTTACACGTTAAAAATGAAGGCAACTAAATTTTTTATAAAACATTTTTAAAAAAATTACAACACAAGGGTTAGTATTTTAATAAATAATACATTTTTTAAAAGATTCCAAATGAAAAGAATCGTAATTTTTCAATTAATAACGAACAAGTTATGAATTTCGTGCGTTTACGACAATTAATACTTTTATAAAACTATTTTTATAAAGTTACTATTCATGACAGAAAGTTATATTTTTGTAAACCTCATAAATATATAGAACTTTCAAATACGAGAACGTCCTCGAAAGAATCACTAAAAACGGAGCTATAACGAATAAAATACGACGTTTACGGGTTTTACGACAATTAAATCGATAAAAATATATATAAGGTCTGATGTGAACAGTAATTTTTACTGTTCACCAGTAGGTCCGAAATTCGAAAATGTCAATTTATGATAACTCGTCTGAAAGAAAAGAGACATAAGAAACGCAGAATCGGTTTAAAACCGAAAGTTACGCAGTTTTGCTAACAACGTAATACAAACGTTTTTACTTATTAAACAATTTTACAAAACCAGTTAGTTGTGATGGAGCAATATAGAATATTAAGTGGTTATCAAAGTACTATATTACTAGGGAGTTTCATAATGAGGCCTCTTCGGATGGCGTTTCGACGAGTTGTTGGATTTACGATTTAAATTTATCCTAACTCCTCGACGTCATGTTCATGACCTCTTATAATTATGATAGCCCAACGATAGTATGCTCTATAAACCAAAAGTATTAACATCAATGTTAACAATTAAAGAACTCGGTACTTTACGACCTATGATAATTTAGGTTGCATACGATACTTTTACGTGACGCATTATCTGCGATATTGGATTATCAGAAACTCAAGGTGAGTTCATAGCTCTACGTTTTACATGCATTTGTTTTACAAAGTTTTTTGGGTGAAAAACATTCAATGTTTACAACTGGACACAATTGGTTAAGTTTTATATTATGATTACATGTTGCCTAAGTAGCGATAACCCAATCTGAGCCCATTATCATGAACTGTTAATTACGAGCGCGAATGTTATGATTAGATCTATTGGGTTTGACAACCCCGTTCGGGTGATTAGCTATCACGAACAACGAACGATACATGATCGAATATAGGATGTTGCGGTTAGAACTCACCACGGGCAATGGAGGCCATTAAATGGTACTCACATACTCAAGCTTCAGTGACAAGACTTAAAGCAATGAATACATTTAATATGATGTCTGCATTTGTTTGCATTAACAATACTGGAGTCTGTAGGTCCCTATAAAATCATAAACGACTCTTTTTTATTCGTTTTCTATGATTATGACTGTTGTACCCTTGAAGTAATACCCCAGATTAGCTTCCGCTGCTATATGTAAAAATGGGGGTGTTACAGATTTGGTATCAAGAGCCTACGTTATAGAGAACAAGGTTAAAACCTTAACTATAACTACTTTTCTTTTTCCATCCAAGAAAGTCCTCCGTGCCGCTATATCTCCCGGAATGGTATGTAAAGTTACATAACTATTATATTACTAAATAAATAACTTATGTTATTTACTGTTGGGTTATTAACAGAACGATGTCTTCCCCCGATCGTCCTATTTCTAATTTGGAGGATGTCTTTTCTTCCAATTTCCCAAACTATGTTCCCCCGGCTTCACCGGATTATGTCCCGACCTCTCCAGGGAAAACTTACTCCAGTGCTTCCAATTCATTTGGAATTGTCCCGCTAACTTCACCGACCCTTTCGTTATTTCCCGATGATCCTTACATGAAAGCCTTACAAGCTTTCTATACTGAAAAGTCACCAATCCCGTCTCCAATTATCATACCACCTAAAACTCAAGAATTCTTTCTCCCAGAAGGACTCCTTTCACCAATGCAGTTGTCTCCATCTACCCCATCCCAACCTCAAGCTCTTGAGATTGGTGAAACTTCCCGGAAATCAGCTATCAAACGTCATGAAGAGCAAATTCAGGGTATCCAAGGTTATCTAGAAGAAATCCCTCCTGAACGTTTTAAACAGATTGAAAACAGTATCGAAGGTCTCGGTAAAGGAACAATAATCATCCAACATGATTTTGACGCCTTAGCAGCAGAACTCCAGCAAGCTCATACTCAGATCACTAAACTCCGGAGAAAGCAAATAGGATCCAACCATAAGATCTCCTTAGCTCGCTACAGAATCGCGGAATTGGCAGAAGTCATCAATGATATGGAAACTCGTCACCAAGAAGATATAGAAAAACTCATGAACTCTATCATCGAACTCCAGAACCGCATTCAGTGATCATCTAGTTTCTAGTTTCTAGTTTAAATTCCAGTCTTTAGCCTTAACCTAGCCACATGATGTGTGGTATAAATAAAAATACTTGTCAAATCTTAACTATGTACAGTAAAAAGGCAAGTTGTTCTAATATAAAGGCAATCCCGTTATCTACCTTGTTGTTTTTCCTGCTTTATTACATCTCATCATTCATCCATCGTACATTCATCATCATACTATAACCTTTAGATATCACCATTGTTAAAAATGCTTAAATAAAGCATTATTCTTTAAGCATTTCAAGAATAAGCATTTCTCTTTAATCATTTTAAAGAAGAACAAGCATTATACTTGTGATATCATTCTTATTACATGTTATCTTTTGTTGATAGAATGCCTCCAAAAAGAGCATTAACAACGGAAGCACCAGCTATGACTCAAGATGCCATTAGAAAGTTTACCTTGGCTCTAGAAGCTCAAGCTGCGACAATGGAAAGTGCTAGTAATCCCAACAGGAACACCGGTCCTACTGGAGCTCCTGCAGTGAAAACGGGAAACTACAAAGAGTTCATTAGCTGTCAACCTTTCTACTTTAATGGTACGGAAGGAGCGGTAGGTCTTACTGGCTGGTTTGAACGAACCGAATCAGTGTTCTCTCATAGCAGATGTGCCGAAGAAAACAAAGTAACGTTTTCTACTGGTACTTTAACTAACGATGCCTTGTCCTGGTGGAATGCATATGCCCAGCCTATAGGAATAGAGCAAGCCAATCAAATCACCTGGACTAAGTTAAAAAGGTTTTTGACGAACAAGTATTGTCCTCGGACTGAGATCAGGAAGATGGAAGAAGAACTTTACAATCTGATTGTAAAGGGAAATGATCTTAAACCTTATGTTAGAAGATTCCAAGAATTAATGGTTTTATGTCCAAACATGGTGCCAAACAACGATAAACTCTTGGAAGCTTTTATCGGAGGTCTACCTCGAAGCATTGAAGGAAATGTTACTGCCTCTAAACCTTAAACTTTAGAGGAGGCCATTAACATAGCCTAAAGGCTAATGGATCAAGTAACTAAGCATGCTCCAATGCAAGTATCAAGTGACAACAAAAGAAAGTTTGACGACAGAAGAACTTTCAAAGCAGTCCGCAGCAACAACAACCACCGCAACACCATTAAATAGTTACATTAATCGTCGACCACAGAATCGACTTGGCAAGAATCTGGTTTAGAGCCTATGCTATTACTTCATCAAAAATGGTAGGTATGCCGCTAGATCTTCCTCTGTTATAAAAGGTGTGCAATTACCATCACATCAGACCCCTTGTAACTGGTTGTGTAAATAACTCTGCAACAGAATGGGCCATCTATGCAAGAACTACCAAAGCAAGAAGCAGCCACCGGATGTAATCAACTACAGTGTTCTGTTGGGACGACTGTGGTTTTGCAATGACTGTGGTGAGAATGGACACTACCACAATATCAGTGCCGAAAGACAAACATTAATCCTAAGGAAGAAACCTATTGCTATGGAGATAAGAAATGACCAACAAGTCCCCAAAGGTCACGATACGGAGTTATGTTTCTCCTAATCAGCAATTTAGTCTGGGCTATTATTTGATCTAGAGGTGAATAAAAGTTTTATATTCCTTGTCGCTTGCCCATATGCTAAATATTCGTTATTACAGTATGATTCCTTTTATAATATCGAAATGGCTTTCGGAAACTTAGTAAGCTTAACATATTAATAAAGGTTGCACTCTAACTTTGCTAAATAACCTTTGAAATCGATCTCATGCCAATTTAACTTGGTAGTTTACGACGTAGTCATTGGTATGGATTGGTTATCAAATATCATGCCAAAATCTCGGTGATAAGAAAGTTAGTTCACATTCCTTATCGACAGTTGAAACTCTAATCTTTTCGAGGTGATCGAAGTAAAACTCGACTCTAATCTCTATCCTGCATAAAAACGAAAGTATATCTTCCCGAGGTTTGTCAAGTTTTTATGATCCAAGTTATGGAGGAAAAAGCAAACGAGAAGAGGACTTGAAGGTCCATTTCTGTAGTTCAAAGAATTTCCAGACCGTATTTTCTTGAAGATCTACTGGTATCCCTCCTGTTCGCCAGTAGATTCCAAATTGACTTAATCCCGGAGCAGCACCTTAGCTCGAACACCTTCATAGATTAGCTCCTTCAGAACTTGCAGGATGTTGTCTAATAACTTCAAGAACTAACCCGACCGGGTTTCATTCGATCCAAGTACATGCCTGGGGGGAGCTCCTGTCTTATTTGTTAAAAAGAAAGACGGATCTTTTAGAATGTGTATCGATTACCGAGAGTTGAATAAACTTACTATAAAGAATCATTACCTATTACCCAGAATCGATGACTTATTCGATCAACTTCAAGGTTCAAGCGTTTACTCAAAAATCGACTTAAGATCAGGTTATCATCAACTGAGAGTAAGGGAAGAAGATATTCCTAAGACTGCTTTCAGAACGAGATACGGACACTATGAATTTCAAGTCATGCCATTTGAGTTAACAAATGCACCTGTGGTTCGCGCAAACTCACACCTCAAATATGTAAACAAATACAGACATGTATAAATACACAACATGGGACGAAATCACGCGAGACCAATGAAACCGGAAGCAGTTTAGAGTGTTCCCGGGTCGTTATGTCCCAACGAGGCTGGAATGGAAAATCGAAAGACGATTGATAATTGATGTTTGAATATGACAAGGAATGATTGGGAACTAAACCTAATACGGAAATGCACATACAAATAAGCAAAGAAAATAGTCTGGAACAAGCATAAAAGCTAGAAATGGTAAAAATACTAAAAACTTTTATACTAAGACACTAATAAGCTGAAATGGCTTAAAACAAAACAAACAAGCTAAACTGACTCTTAATAAGCAAGTTCAAAAAGCAATTTAAGCTAAATTAAGCAAGATAAACTCAACAGTACTAATGACAATACTAGCAGTATTAACTACCAGTATTAACTAACAGTACTAACTTGGAGTTAGTACTGGTGTCTTTAAGTTAGTACTGCTAGGCTAATAAAACACAAAGGAACAATAAATAAGCAAATAAGCTAAAACAGAAGGTTAACTACCCAAAATAAGCACTTAAGCATAAGAATGAGCAATCAGAATAGACTATAATGATAAATAAGCTAGAAAACTAAAACTGATAAACTCTTAAAATTATTTTAAAAAGGCAACATACACACAAATAAGTTCTACTGAAGGTCAGTAAACTTAAAATAGCTTAATCTACTCTAATAGTTAAACCAATCTTAAATAAGTAGAAACAATAAGCTAATAAGCAGAAATGGACTGACAGGGGTAAAAACTTAAACCAGTTACATAACTAAAAGTACTAACTTGGAGTTGTACTGGTAGCTTTTAGTGAGTTTACTGTTCCAAAAGTGAACTAGCTAGTACTAAACTTGGCGTGTTAGTTTGCTAGTTGAAAATACCCCTTAAAAATCATTTTTCTTTCAAACTAATTAAAAACAGATTATCTATTTACAAAATAAGACACTTATAAGCAATTTTAATTAAGAATAAGCACTTAAATAAGCTGAGATGGCCTAGCAGTGTTAAACTCAATCTAACAGTTTTATCAAATGAACTGACAGTACTAACTTGGAAAGTGATACAAAACACTTTTCAACTAACAAATAAGCACTGTAAACAGTTCTGCAGTAAATAAGAACAATAAGAAAAAGAGAAACTTACAACACCCTTGCTCAAAACAGGGTCAAACTAAGAATCTACAGGCTCTAACTTGTATAAAACAAGCTAGTGAGAGTCCATAAGCCCATCCAGAACTGGCTTATCATCCATAAATTAAGCTGAGGTATATTTGAGAGTGATTGGTGTGATATTCTCTTAACTACTTAACTTTTTAAGTTCACTTAGTTAAAACAGTTTGTAAACAAGCTGTATTGAGAGCTTTTGAACACAAAACAACAAAATTAAGAAACTTAACACTTGGAATTATAAAGTGACTTTAAAAACTTAAGTTTGCATTAAAACTTGAAAGTGTTACAAAGCTAAAAGTAAAAGTTGTAAATAACTAAAAATAAGCTAAGTTACATTAAAAATTAAAAACTAACTAGTTGCTAAGATTACAAAAGACTCTATTTATAGCCGAAGTCTTCTTTTCTTGGACTTGCAGCTTGTGTTTCTTTTGTGAGAGCTTCAACCAATTGTGCTTGTTGTGTGAGGGGATTTTAAATCAAATCCCAGCCTTCAATTTCTTTTGTGCTTCTTTTGAGGCAATCACAGCCATCGAAATGCTTGAGAAGGGAAGAGGGATTGCCAACATGGCATTTATACAACTGGGGGGGGGGTAGTAGGGTGGATGAAATGATTTTGGCTAGGGTGTCGAGTGGTTTTGCAGGTGGGAAGTATGGGAAGACATCCAAGTTGTACCTGGGTTTATTGGGGCGGGAAAGATGGCTTTATGGGTAAGTTGGCAGCTTGGTCCCCTCAAGTTATATAACTTGAATGCAATCTTTGACCGGTTTACAATTTTGACCCTTGTCTTTTAATTCTTGAAATACAACTTGAGGCTTTGGCAGTTTTAGTCCCTCAAGTTGTATTTTCTTCACTTGGATGACTTTTGACTTTGTCCTTTTCATTTCGTGCTCGGTTTTGTTTGATTTTGGCTTTCTTTTTGTTCCTTTTCTTGAATATCCGTTTCCTGCACAACACAAATGCAAACATACAAATACAATGTATTTTTGGTATGTTTTTAGTCTTTTAAGTTCGTTATTAATGGAGAATGGTATGTGTAATTAAGCACATACCAAAATCCCCCATACTAAGGCATTGCCGTGTCCTCACGCAATGTTATGAAGTAAACACTTAAGAAAACTAAGAATCTCGATCCCCCTTGACTAATAACCTCGAAAAGTAGCAAAGTGTTCGTCAAGGGAAACTTAAAGAATCAATAGCTTTGATAAGTCCCGCATTCACCAAATTTTCATATGTACACTAACTATCCCTAATATTTTTGGATTTTTCTTTCTTTTAACTACTTGTTTGACTTCCTTTATATTATTAACATTGGGATCATAGAATGAGAAGCGCCCATAGAATAATCTACGGACGTCCTGACGGATAAATTCATCGTCCCCGATTTTTCACTAGATCCAAACCAAGCAATTAAACAAGATCATTTGTCAATATAAGTCTAAATGTTAAGCACTCATACTTATGACTTGTGAACTTTTAACTCCCAACATGGATATATGATTTAAATGTGTGTACTCATATCAACTCAACCATAGATCAACTTATTTCCATAGTCGTAATTCAAGATGAATCACGACTCAAAGCAACAACTTATTAGGACCTTGTAACTTGATTTTAAAGAACGAAATTTTAACTGTAGAACTTTTTGCACTCCCCCCCCCCCCCCCCCCCCCCCCCCCAACGTCTTTATATCATAATATAAGTTCTTAAAGCTTCGGAATGCTGTTGCTTAGTTTGAAACCTACCAATGCCTCGCTCTCTAGTATGGATTTCACAACCAACGTACACCGGTGTGTTCCTTAGTTTACCGGTAATTATTCCACCCCCAACACCGTTGCTAGCGTAGTGGGAAATCACATCAACACCTTCTTCCTAATATGGCTAAGGATAGGTGTCTTAGTTTGAACCCTCACCTAGACTTCGCTTCCTGGTGAGATATCACAACACACCAAATCCCTAGAAGTAAGACGTCCATGTTTGAACCCCACCTCGTGGTTAGCGGAGCATAGAGTATGGGATATCACGAACTTCTTTTACTTGCTCATATACTCAAATGCATGCTTTCTTTGGCTAATTTCATATATTCTGCATTTTTTGCATTTCATATTTCAATTCATACTTTCTTCGGCATTTTATCTTTCATAATTACTATGAGCAGAAAATAACTCGCTTTAAAGAATCAGTTACAATTTTGAAGCTTTTTTCGATAATTCTCGATTGACTTTAGTTAGTAATTGATAATTGAGCACGTTTGATTAGGTGGATTAAATGGCTAAATGGGATGTAAAAAGCCAAATGTTACTCATATAAGCTTTAGGAAGGAATCTTGCTCAGCACTTAACTTATATTTTACTCTTCTCACTTTTCTTGTTCTTACATTTATTAAATTTCTATGCAATTGAATTCGTGAAAGCTTAGCTATAATTGAGGAACTAGCTAGGGTCAACAGGCCCGATCGAGTCAAAAATTATTCTCATTCTACCCATTAGGAAAGTCGAAACTGTGACAAAACACTTATTTTATTTTTGAAAATTTTTAATTTTTTTTTTTTTGGTATTTTTGCAAAAATTTGGTGGTAAAAACGGGATTACATGATAACAACGGCTGCAGGCAAAAATCAAATCGAAGATCCCCCCCATACTAGAACTAAACATCGTCCTCGATGTTTTGAAAGGGGCACCTACGTAAATCTAAGGCCGATTATTATGTGTGTCCAAAAGATAAAAACGTAGATCGATTAGATTTTGGGATACTGGATTCCCAAAATAAAAGCTGAGGATGTGAAAATCTTGTAAAAATACAAGCACAAAGAGTTCTTCACAAATCCGGGCAATACTGGACAATTAACAACACAAAACACGAAAACACGGGTAATTAATATGAAGAGGCGAGCCTCCAAACATACAAGAAAACACTTATTCAATTCTACACAATACTAACGTTTTAGCATGGGGGTCTGCTCCCACCGAAGCGCTTGTTTAAAGTCGCTTATGCTTGACCCCTGTCACATGATTTATTGGACATTGGTGGAAATGTTGGAGATCCGGGACTACTATTGTGGTACGTCCCTCCAATAGTAGGTTTTAAAATGATGGAACATTCACTTTTGAAATTTGGCCAGATGTTTTGGGATACCGACAGTGCCTATGGAAAAAATTGGGTTACTGTGAATGGGTCAACTCCAACGGGTCTTGCTTGCCCGATGAAGGAGAAATCTTCAATCTAGAGTTTTAAAGAGGAGGACTCGATCACGACGTTGAAACGTGGTTTTTGATCTATTGGTGTCTTGAATTCTCTTTGTCTTTTCTTTATAGATCAAGCGTTTCTCATAAGCTTCATCACGGAGCTCATTAAGTTCATTCGGTGAACTTTCTATGGTACACCAGCGGGTTTTAGATCAAAGTTTGTATGGTTTTAGGGATAGTAGGCCTTGTGTTCTAATAAATTGGCAGATTGGCAGGCGTTTACGTTAAACCTGCTTATATGGAGTACACCCAATGGGTGTTTTGTTAAGCGGTGCTGGAAAAGTCATTTATAATGCCATCTCGAGCTTATATGACCAAGAGGTACGATTTTCGCCCACGGTTATTCAAGAATTCGTTTTCTAACCATGATTGGATACCTTTACTTGTGTCCACTTGTTGTGGATGATACGCGGTATGGAGAGACGTATGAGTGAATCCGTATTTAAGCATGACCTTTGTAATAGGTCATTGCAAAAATAGGTTTCTGCGATCTCTAATGATTTCACGAGGGGGCACGAATTGGCGAAGAGGAGATTTAAGAAATTTGCAAACAACTGGGGCGTCATTGGTGGGAGCGCTTTTGCTTCAACCCATTTGATAAATAATCATCGGCCACCACGGAGGGGATGTTTTTGTTGCCTTTGGATGATGGGAATGACCATAAATTTAATGCCCTAGACGTCATAGTTTTCACAAATAGGATGGAATTTTGTGGATCTCATCACGTTTGTGGTGAATTTTTTCCTTGACGCTGCATGATGTGCAGTTTTTAACCAACTCTGGGCTTCTTTGTAGATTGTGGGCCAAAAAGAATCCGGAATCGAAGGACTTTTCTTGTGTGTAGTTAGCACCGTGATGTCCACGCGTGGGGACCATCTTGGCAAGCCATGAGGATGTCTGGGCTTCTTTGCAAAAACACAACGTCGAATAACTGGATCCGCATTGATTTTTAACAGAATGGGATTTCCCAGAAATAATGCTTCACGTCTTTTGAAGAATTTTCTTTTCTGCTTGGGTTTGGTCATCCCTTTGATCACGACATTTTTCCGCATGGTGTTTGCGCGATGTCAAGAGAACCATGGGGTTACTTGTATCAGGAATATCAATCGAATCTAAGACGTTTCAAGAATGGAAACTTTTCATTTATCTCTTTGGATCGAGCCATTCTAGTTTGAGGATTCCTCTATCGTGATAGATGATCAGCTGTAGGTTTTAGCTCTTTCGTTGTCAATACATTAAAGTTGAACTCTTGAAGGCGCAGAACCCATCGAGCAATCTCGCCTTAGAATACTTTCTTAGCAAAGAGATACTTGAGGGCGAATGATCCCGTATACACGTTGCATTTGTTGATAAGTAGATCGGAATTTTTGAATGCGTACACCCAGGCTCAAATTCTTTTCTCGGTCGTGGTGTACGTGATTCCGCCTCATTCATTGTTTTACTGCATAAGTTAATTAGGCCTGAAATTTTACTCAAGACGTTGCCCAGATGCACTAATGGGAAATCGTTACATCGCAATTAAGTTCAAATGGTTTATTTTTTCTCGATTTATCAAAACGTCATTTATCACGTATATGATTCATTATTATCTAATTAAAATTCTAAAAACCCAAAAAATTCTCACAAACATTCTACACAAAAACCCTCACATTTACATTTCTTCATAAAAATATAAATTTTTTCATAAAAAAACCCTTCATCCCATCACCACTTCAAAAAACCATAATTATGATATTCAGCTCTTACTAATTTAAACCTACAAAACTACTAACTCACCCAACTAATTCTAAAATAAATTACCCTCAACACTCTCCTTCCCCTCTAACACCCCACTCCCAATCGCCATCTCCTTCAATTAATTTCCCTCATGTGACAAGTAGTCGTTCAGACTCTCTCTCGCTATAGAATTTAGGAGTGATGAGACAATCATATATACTTGTAGCTTCGCTTAGTCACCACAAAACCCCATTTAACTTCATATGTGTGTAAATACCTTCCACCTCTTCTTTCCGAACATCGCAACCACACCCCAACCACGAACAAACCAACCATGTGCACAATCTTTGAACGACTCCCTCGCTATATCCTCACCTCGATGTAGAGTAGTGTGTGTGTCTGGCTGGTGCGAGAGTTGCAGAGGCCCAAAGGGTATTCCGTTCTAGGTGGCAAAGGTTCCGTAGGGCAAGTAAACTGTTGTCTTTTCCTGATCTTTGGTTTGATGCGGTACTTTGAAAATTATACTATGTATGATGACTATAGATATTTGGGGGTAAGATATATAAGCTCGATGACTTAGCCAGACGCGGAGTCAGATCATGTAATATAGAGAGCGATCCTGTAGAGAGTATCTACTACTAGGAAAGAGGGTGTGAAATTCCCTAATGGTACTCTACGCTTGATTGGGAACTGTGATGTTGATTCTCAAGACAGATGGTCTGAGAGAGTATAGAGTGTGTGTATACTAGAAAATGACAACAGTTATGTCTTCGCATAGAAAGTGACTGTGAGATGATGAGGGCGTGTGAATATGCTCGTGAATCGCTTTATTAAGCTCGCGAATTTGACAGTGCTCGAGAACAAGGGAAGTGAGATTGCAGCACTCTCAGATTGTATGAGTTAGGCTATGATCGTCAAGATAGTTGACAGTGGATAGATAAAGCAGAGAGAGAACTACGATGAGTAAGCGCTCTCGCCGGTGAAATGATAGTGAATATCACATACGTCAATTATTCTATAGAGATGCTGTCTGAGAATGAGTGTCGCTGACAGTAATTAGTGTATGTGAAGTCCCGCTTCAGAATACTCTATATAGATGAGCTAGGCGTATTGGATCGCTTTGACTCATCATACCTATGTACAGACAGTATCTGAGAATGATCGCGTAGAGAATCAGAGAAAGGTGATGAGAGGCTGACACTGTATTATCGCGTTGGCACATGAAGAGCTCAGAAATCTGAAGATTAGGAGATGATCACAGATATAGTGTGTCGAACTACGCGGTGCTCATTTTAGTCTTTATCGAATGAGAGACTGTGTCGAAGATGTAGATGCGCTAGACCTTGGAGATGTAGGCTGGCGGGGAGTCTTAGTGTAGATCATAATGCAATGCTCGGTGTTGGGGTTGTGTGCAGCGGCCTTCTGAGATGCCGCGCTGCATCAGATAATCATAATCAACAAAAAGGGGCAAGAGATTTTTGCTTAGAGGAGGATATTTATTTACAGTGTCGCGCTTTTGACTAGTTATCTGCTCAGTATCGTAATCCGTGTGTGTACGTGCGTAGATCGCCAGCGCGAGTCACCCGCGACTCTACTGAACCAGATAGCGCATCATCGCCATGATGCCATGGTAGCGCCGAGTCGACTTTGGTATGATATGCGAATCGTCTGGTAAGACGATGCGATAATGATTGCGATTGTGTGGATGAATCGGGGCTTTTCTATAAGGGTTCACTTAATTGGTATAACTTATACATCTTTGCGTTTTACTGGCACCTTAAAATTATGAAAGTTAGATAGGACCCTCTGCCCATCTGTTTTTGTAGTCGTGTTGGTTGGATGTTGGAAGGTAGTGGTAGGAACACGTGCTAACTTGGATTTTAATAAAAACACTCACGTTCACTTCAACTACTTCTTTTTTTTAGCAATTCTTCATATCAATTCTTAATTAGGATTCAGATTTTGTAATCATGCTGGGCCCGAAAATTAAAATTGTTGGGCTCTTTAGTTTGTGGTGGGCCGAAGTTATTTTGGGTCAAAGACTTTGTATTAGGCTTGGGCTAAACTTATATGTGTTGTTAAACCTTGGGCTTTAATAAGTTTGGGTCGGTCCGACCTATATAAATGGCGTCGGGTCGGCCCAATAAAAGATGAAAGCTCGTCGGACTTGTAATCTCGTGCTCTTTCCAATGGCTATGTCGGAAATATTAACGACTTCAGTCTTGATCTGGAAAAAATACATAAACGTCTTCAAATCTTAACGAAAAGTCTTGTTTTGACTTCGTTTTAATCCTTGTACATGAAGACATAAAAATACAACAAAACGTATTTGTAATAAGATTAAGCATATTTCATGTTTTTAGTTCCAATTAGTAGTGTTTTTCCAGGTTATAAATAATGTTTGTCTTTAGCATACATCATATTCCCTACACACTAAGCAGTGCGGTCCACGCATGCATTTGTTTTTTCAACACACGCCCCGAAAGATAAAATTTAACCCCCCTTAATTTATAATCCCCTTCATAATAACAAGAAATAGAAAAATGACCATTAGATGGTTAGAAAATATTTACTGTCAAAATTCTCCACGGTTTTAAACAACTTTATTCATTGATAGAATAAAAATTAAAATAAATTTTTTAAATGCTTTAAGAACGGAAAGTTCATCATCCTTGACTTATTAATAACTCCCAAACTAAGCTTTTATAAAGGAATCACAGCTAAATATAGATTAGATGCTAACACTACTTATAATGTCTTTAAGTTGGTGTAAACGACAGCTAATTTTCGATTCTCCTTTAATTCCTAATTCCTCTAAGGATTTTATTAGTTATTATGGTGACAAAATAAATTATATCTTATTATTATAAAGGAGCTGGTTTAAACCACAACTTAGTTTGAAATCCTTTCCTTAAAGAGATGACTTATGCTGACGAATAAGATCACAATTAAGGATTTATTTCGCTGATTTAGGGGTTTATACTTTCTTATTTCATCCGAAAAACTCAACTACGAGGCCAGAGACGGAGGCTTTATTTAGATAACACATGAAGTTGAATTGGCTTTTATTTTTTTTTTTATTATTATTATTATTATTTTTATTATTATTATTATTATTATTTATTTCTTATTATTTTATTTGCAAAATTATTAGCATTATTCCTTTAAACAAATGACAATCGGGCGTCCTACCCGACTAGAGCCAGTAGTCTTATTTCGAATTCGGTTATTCCCTCGACTTTTTGAAGACTGACACATCGGGCGTCCTAACCGACAGAGCCAGTAAACTTTTATCAGTCTCGGATTATTATTATTACTTTCCACCCTTATACCAGGATTGCAAACAATCGGGTGTCCTCCTTAACGATAAGAACAGTGGTCTTATTTCGGCTTCAGTTTATTACATTATTATTATTTTTTATTTTTTATAGCCAAATTTCAAGTCCTGTGGTCTTTTAACTACCTAGACAACGGGAACGAGCCGTCAGGAATCGGTAGCCTATTTCCCCACAACACTGACAAAACCTCGATGTGTACCTTACCTTCACCAGAAGGAATCTCTACGAAATGATTTAAACTAAAAATTGTAAAAACCAAAGTAACTTTATTTATTTATTTACCCCCAATTTAATACGCAATGGAACCAACATTTGGGTGTTAAATCATAGCTCAATTACACATAAATGACAAAGAACGACTCAAAAGAGACGTTATAAAACTTAGTTCCATTCATAGAAATTCAGAGTGCAAAGGTTGTCCAACATGATCGTAACTAAAACCAACATACAAGTTTTAAAACCACAACCATAATTTAAATGTATTTGTGAGGAATGAAACTTAAAAACAGTTTAACAAAATAAAATAGCGCAAGCTCATCCTCGTGTGCTCCAAGTCTTCAACCTCGATTACCTGAGATAAGACATGCTAAAAAGTCAACGAAACGTTGAGTGAATCCATAGAGTTTATATAAATAAAAGATAGAACACAAGCATAATTCATCAAGTGACTTGTTGTACGGACAAGCCATATATCAAATTCTATTTCATTGAGCTCGTGACACCGAAACCTTGACAACAACGCATAACTTGTATGCAAACACAATTGCCCCAGTACTAGGTATTATTGCCTCATACCTACGATTCTCAATACAAACCGTCCGTTAAAAAGGTGCTCAAAAGAATTCGATTCAGACCTCGAACGGTTTAACACCCCTAATAAAATCAACAACGCAGCGGAATACCACTTGGGGTGCTACTTCATAGTTCATACACACAAGTTACAGAACACGACCTCAAAAGAGACGTTTAATAAAATGTCACATTCGATTTAAAAAATATTAGAGTAAATTTAGGTCCCAACAATTTATA